>JABUQX010059727.1:20000-28046 GCA_015478945.1 Trachelipus rathkii | reverse complement strand
ATATATAATATATATATTATATAATATATAATATATATATATATATAATATATATTATATATATATATCTATAATATATATATTATATATATATATATATATATAATATATACTTATTATATATGATATGATGTCGATAGATATGGTATCGAAATATTTCATATATCGACATCGAAGGTCCAGAAGAAACTTAAGTTTTACATTATATATTTATTATATATATATTATAATATATATATATTTATATATATTATATTATATATATATATTATATATATTATATATATTATATATATATATTAATATATATATTATTATATAAAATTATGTTGTTAACTCTTGTTATTGGAAATTATATGAAAATATAAATATTTTCAGCGGTGCTGGTCTTTTATTTTAATTTCATAATTTCTTTTTATTATTATTATTATTATTATATATATATTATATATATATATATTATATTATATATATATTTATATATATATATATATTATACGTATATACTTATATAATTCTTGTCTCAAAATTTCCACTTATATCGTGTTCCTTTGTTTGTCCTTATCCCTGTTTGTATTTTCCTTGACTGTCCTAATTTGGCCTATCCTTCAGCTGTCTGTCTCTTTAATTCCGTATTATATTTATAGCGTCCATTGCCACTAATCTAATCTGTTTGTGTATTATCGTAACTTTATATCTGAGGCTCACGTAGTAGAGCTTTTTTTTTTTTTTTTTTTTTTTTTCGATTTGCGTGTTGAAACGGTGCAGTTCGACATCTTTGAAAAAGGGGCATGCCCTGAGGCAAGAACTCGTTTTTTATCTTTTAGATACACCTTCACTAAATGCAGGAACTAATAGCATTCAATATCAATTTAAAGATCTTGAAGGCATGTGTTGATTTATTATATTATTATTATTATTATTATTATTATTCATTATAATTATTATTTTTTTTTTATTATTAATTTTATTATTATTATTTATTTTACCGTCATCATCATCATCATTTTATTTGTATTATTATTATATATATATATTATATTATTATATTTTATTATTATTATATTATTTTATTATTATTATTATTATTATTATTATTATTTTATTATTATATTTATTATTATTTAAAGCATTTGTAAGAAGATTCAATATTAATTCTATTAAATAATGATTGGATGACGACGTCGAGTCTTCATTCTTTGCCTGTTCAATTTTAATTTGAGGTAATTGCAGTTACGAGAAGTTCTCTTTGCGGTTCTTTCGGATCCGTTAACGCCTATAAGGTAATGTACCAGTTGTACAGATATGCTGTTATGTTGATATCTAATATATAGGTAAATGTACTCAGTACGGATATGAATATATGCCAGTATATTGAAAAGTACTAATACTACAGAGAATAAATGTCAGATATGATATGGTATGCCATGCTTAA
Organism: Trachelipus rathkii; assembly: GCA_015478945.1. Classification (NCBI taxonomy): domain Eukaryota; kingdom Metazoa; phylum Arthropoda; class Malacostraca; order Isopoda; family Trachelipodidae; genus Trachelipus; species Trachelipus rathkii. The sequence continues at coordinate 26,611 of JABUQX010059727.1, read as the reverse complement.
TTCTATGAATATTTACCGAAATAAATGTACAAATATTGTATGGTAAGCTACGAATACCTTACTGAAATAAGTGTACATTATTTGTGATATGAGGTATGAAGTAGGTACAAATATGTAATAAACATGACTGAACACGGCAAAGTAGAGATCTGCATCATATTGTAATGTAATATGATTAATGTAGTTGAAAGTTAAATATTTAAAAAAATATATGCATCATCAGTTGTCAGTTGCATTAAAACAAGTATTTATATAATTGAGAAAAGAATATATAAATAATATAATAGTAATATATTAGTAAAATGAATAGTAATGAAATAAAGATAATACTAATGTACTGGATACGCAAGTATATGGTTTTTTTTTTTTGGGGGGGGGGGAACTTTTTCAAGGGGATGGGAGGAACCCGGGGATTTATGTTTAGTAACCCTCATAAAATATAATAATTCGTCGTTTGAAAGGCTAAAAAAGGTTATTTAACAGAAGAGACGATTTAAAAAGGAAAAAACAATCAGTCTATTATTAAAATTTCTCATGATTTGGGCAAAAACTTTTGAAACAAGCCACATGGAATTTCAATTTATATATATTAATTATATATTATATAATATTATATACTTATATATATATATATTATATATTATATTAATAAATATATATCTATATTATTATAGTATATCTATAACTAATATATATTTGCAAGCATTTCTACAAATCAAGTGATTAATGTATATACTATATATTATATATATATATATATTATAATATATATTTATATATATATATATATATAATAATATATATTATATATTATATATATATATTATATATTATTAATATATTAACAAGAGCAATAGCTTCAAACTTTATACTTAAAAGGTGGGGTTTGCTTAAAAGTGATTCATTCATATTCTCTTTCCCTGGTTGATTAATGTCCAAAAAATTCGTCAAGAAGCTGACACACGCATATATCCATTCGATTCATCGGAAAATATATTTTTTCTAATGAAACATCCACGAAAAGCTGAAAGTGCATTTAAGTCCGAAGAAGTTCGATGAAGCAAAGAAGACAGTATACGATGGGTACTAGAGGCCTATAAAGTCCGGAAAAGTACGAGAATCACAAAACAGTAACAAGAGTACTATAAAGATCATAAAATTAGCAGATATATTCGATAAGTACGAATTATAAAAGTGTTAATAGGTACGGGGAGTACGGAACAGGTACTAAAGATGCTTAAAATGTACAATGAATTACGAAGATTATCATATAATACGACATGTACCAAAATGTCGTTACAGAAATAGGCTGGGCAACGTATTATATTATTATTATTATTATTTTTATTATTATTCTTATTATTATTTTATTATTATTATTATTTTATTATTATTATTATTATTATTATTATTATTATTATTATTATTCTTATATATTATTATTTTCCAACGCGTTAATGAAAAGAGTGACGAAATCAATTTTTGACAAGATTCCTTAATTTCTCGGACTAGTACTGCGAACGTCAGCATATATTGTCCAAAATCTTTGCGAATCTGCATCTTTTCCAAATGATTTCTCCGTTTTTTTATTTTACTTTTATTTTTTGTCAATTATCGAGCTCGAAAACTAAAGAGAAACAATCCGGAAGTAACTTTACTTCTTTTTATATAATTCTTGGACTTTCCGGAGTTGCTGAACACTTTGACAATAGTCTACAAAGAACATTCCATAAAGACCAAATGTACGAGAAAAAAACAATGATATACTATAAGTTGCTTCGAAGACAAAAATACTGTACATAATGTTACTCCAAAGAAAAAAAAGATGTACGAATAATGCATTCGCAAGGAACAAAAATGTTTTTTCCCATTTTCAAAAAATGTCTTCGAATACATTGAATTAGGATTCCCTCCGCAGAATTTACAACTTCCTCTTTCAAAGGTTTATATTCCAAATGGACTGCTATGGGCAAGGAAACATTTTTAATTCTTTTTTTCCTCTCCATCTTTTTTATTTTGTTTTTTTTTTAATAATAATAATAATCATTTCCTTTTAGTATATTCATTTATTCATTTATTATTATTATTATTATATTTTTATTTATTATTATTATTATTTATTATTTTATTTTATTATTATTATTATTATCATGATCAATATTATTCATTTATTATTATTATTATTATTATTATTATTTATATTATTAATTATCATTATTATATTTATTATTATTAGTATTATAATTTATTATTTTATATTTTATATTTATTATTATTATAATAATAATAAAAGAAAAAATAAATAATATAATTAATAATTATCATAATATAATAATAAATAATAATAATAAATAATAATAATAATTAATAATAATATAATAATTAATAATAATAATAATTAATAACTAATAATAATAATAATAACAATACATTATAATAATAATGATAATCATAATAATAATAATAATAATAATAATAATAATAATATAATAATAATATATAATAATAATACTAATAGATAATAATAATTAATAATTAATAATAATAATAATAATAATATATATATATATATTATATTATTATAATATATTTATATTTATATATAATATATATAACATTGATTCTTTATATAGTATATATTTATATATATATCAGGGGGGACTCCAGTAACTTTTTACTACGTGCTCTCTCTCTCTCTCTCTCTCTTCTCTCTCTCTTTATTTCATACAAAATATATAAACATATATATACTATATATATTATATATATATATATATATATATATATATATATATATATATCAATATATTATATTATATATTATATATATATTATATATATATATATAAAATATATACTATATATTATATATAATTAATATATATATATATATATATATATATATATATTATTATATATATTATATTTATATAGAATGATTCTTGAGATATTCCTGCTAAAAAGTTTTCTATGTATTAAAACGTTTTCTTTGGTTGTTCATGTTAGCGAATATATTTATAATATTTTATAATAATTATATTAACTATATCAATTTTATTAATATTTAAGTACTTTAGATTTTTTCAAATTATTTAATTATTTTATTAAATATTATTTGTTATAAAAGTATTATTTATAATGTATAGTATTTAAACATATTATTATAAACACTATTTATAAACAAATTTTGTACTGCAAATTCAGAATTCGGAAACCGTCCGACGTTCCCCGCTCTCCTCTATGAGCAGAGATGCCTCCATTTTTAATGGGTTAAAAGCGTTATTTAATAGGGGTTATACTTATATTTTTCGTATTAATTTGTCATAATCTCCATATTTTTGCACTGTACTGCACCTCTATATTTCAATGAGCACAACACTTGAGTCACTGAATCTGTATGTCACACTGCACTAAGTGTGTTGGCCAACCCTGGTCTAGGCCCATATAATTTATTATAAATATATCATATATATATATATATCATATATATATATATATATACTATTATATATATATATATACTATATATCATAATATATGTATAATATATATATAGTATATTATATATATAATATATATTAATATTCTATATATATAATAATAATATAATTACCTTACTACGATTATTATATATATTACTATTATCTATCTATATGTATATATATATATATATTATGTACTATTATATATAGTATATACATTAGTAATTATATTATTAATATATATTATATTATATATATATATTATATATATATACTATATATTATATATTTTTATATTATATATATCAGAGGCGACTCCTGCACTCGTGCTACTCGTCCTCAGCACTATAGTATATATATTATTATATATATTATATATAATATTAAATTATATATATATATATTATATTATTATATAATATACTTTTATATATATTATATATATATATATCTATACTATAATATATTACTACTATATAATATAACTTATATATATATATCTATAATATATATATATTATATTCTATATATTACTTGTTTCTAACTATGATTCTTATCGTAGAATCCACAAAGTATGTCAGATCTCTTTGCTTACAAGAAGCTCTGTTGTCAGATCATAAACCACATGAAGACTGGTAAATCTAGTGTTACAACAAGTAAATAATAATATATAATAATAATAATAATAAACATATTAATAATAATAACGGAATTATAATAATAGAATATATAAATTAAATAATTAATAATATATATAATAATAAATAATAATATAATACTTAAATAATAATAATAATAATAAGTAATATAATATAATATAATTTAAAATAAAAAAAAAATAAGTAAAAATAAATAAAAAATAAAAATTATAACTAATAATAATGATAATCATAATAAGAATAAATAATAATATCAATAATATTATATAATGATACCAATAATAATAATTAATAATAATAATAAATAATAATTAATATAATAATAAAATAAAAATAAAATAAAATAGAAATTAAAAATAAAATAATAATAATAATATTATAATAATAATAATAATAATATAATAATATCAATTATATAATCATAATAATAATAATATAATAATAATAATAATATTAATAAATAATATAACCATTCATATAATAATATAAATAATAATAATAATAATAATAATATAATATAATAATAACAATAATTAATAATATAAAAATAAAAAATAAAAATTAAAAATAAAAATACTTGATAAAAACAAATAGAACTAAATAACGAGAAGAAAATGCTAAGCAAAATAATAAATAATAATAATAATGATCTAAGAATAATAATAAATAATTAAGTCAATAATAATAATAATCAAATAATAATACTAATAAATTATAAATAATAAAATATAATAATAATAATAATAATAATATAATAATAATATAAATAATAATAATTTAATAATATAATAATATAAGAAATATAAAAAATAAAAAATAATAATATTAATAATATTAATAAATTATAATATTAATAATATTAATAATCAAATCAATCAAATCAAAAATATTATTCAAGATAACAGTTACAATTTTCATCCTTTAAATAAAAGATACACATAATTTTATAATATTACAATTTCAATAAGCAAATTAGGATGCAATTTCTCTCCTATCTGAAATGGGTCTACTAATTGCAACACGTGTCTGTGTGTCGCGTGGTTGGGGGCCCGAATTGTGAGCGGAAAGCGAGGTTCATGTTGCTTGATGATGTGGTCTCGATTGGTTAGTTGGGACAAGTATGAATTTTAGAGCATCACATACACTGATGGCCTCTTCCCTTTCATAGTAATTTTTAATTGTTTTTAAATTTACAATAATAATAATAATTAGCATAATGATATTAATACCTAGTGACGATCCCGATCAGTGTAGATAGCTAGAGTTTTCATACCTCAAAATTTGAGTGGGTTAGACAAAGAGTGAAATGTGGTAGGTGGTGAGATAGATGAATGTGGAAGTGAGATAATAACAAAATGAATAGAGGTAATAATCTTAACAATAATAAAATAATACAATAATAAAAAGTATGAACAATAATAATAACAATAATAATAAAAAATAAATAGCAACAATAAGGTTAGGATGGATGAAGTAATATATCATAATAATATAATAATAATAATAATAAGTAGAATATAATAATATAATAATAAGAAAATAATAATAACATAATATAATAATATAATCGAAATTAATAATAATAATTATACTAATAATAATAAAATAATAATATAATAATTAATAATCTATAATAATAATATAATAAAATATAATTAATAATAATAATAAAAAAGAAGAGGAAAAAGAAAAAGATAAGAAGAAGAATATTTATATGATAATAATAATAATAATTATATATAATAATATAATAATAATAATTAATAATAATAATAATAATAATAATATAATATAATAATTAATATATAATATAATAATAATAATAATAATAATAATAATATAATATAATAATATAATATAAAATAATCAATAATAATAATAAATATGAAAACCTATGTTTTTGCAGCTGACAAAATTCTTAAAATTGAATTGTGGTTTTACCACTATTTGACTTAGCCTTACGTTAAAAAACTTGAAATACTACCTTGTCAGTAACTCTAAAAGTAAACTCACAAATGTATTCCACATGTCTCAAAGTGTAATAATAAATAATCAATACATAATACTATATATAATAATAATAAATAATAATAATAATAATAAAATAATAATAATTAATAGGATAATAATAATAATAATAATAATAATAATAATTAATAATAGATAATAATAATATAAAGATTTGATTATTAATAATATAATATAACAATAATAATAATAAAAATACTAATAATATGATAATATAATATAATATTAATATATAATAATAATAATAATATAATAATATATTAATAATTATAGATAATAATAATAATAATATAATAAATAATATATAATAATAATATAATAATAAGTACACTACAATCACAATGTCATATTTACAATCAACAATTACCAATTCAATTATAATCAGTTCATAAAAAATATAATACATAAATAATATAATAATAATAATAATAATATATAAGAT
>JABUQX010059727.1:12500-15000 GCA_015478945.1 Trachelipus rathkii | reverse complement strand
CGTTAACATTTCCTTATCATTATTATTATTATTATTATTATTATTTTACTTATTATTATAATTATTATATTATTATTATTTTATTAATGATTATTTATTATTATCATTTTATATTATATCATTAATTATTATTTATATCTGTAGTAACCACAAAAGTTGAAGATTTTTATCTTAATCATTGGCAATTAAAGTTGTTTGTTGGAGACAAGAACTCTTGAACATTTTTACTTTATGTAAATAGTTGAAGAGAAGAACTCTTTAATGCAGGTTGTGCCTGGCACTGCGGGCCAAGAGTCAGGGCCTAACTTGCTCCCGGTGGTCTTAAAGTGAGAAGAGCTTGAGAATACATGTAACGAATTGCAATAACACAAATGTTATCAAAGATATAAGTGTATATATATATATTATTATATATATAATATATATATATATATATATATATAATATATTATATATATCATATATATATAATAATATATATAAAAATTATTATATATATATATATATATATATATATTATATATATATATATATATATATATAGATATGTATATATATATATATATATATATATGTTATTATATATATATATATTATTATATATATATATATTATATATATATATGTTGGTGGACGGTATATATATATATATATTATATATTATATATATATATATATATATATATATATATAATAATATATATTATAATATATAACTTTTTATAACATATAGAAATATACATATTTAATAAATAGCAAAATATATATATATATATATATATATATATATATATATATATATATATATTATATATATATATTTTATATATTAATATATAGTATTATATATATATCAGGGGCTATACAAAGGTAGGTAGGGTAGGTAGCTCCTACCCAATATTTTTTAGTCTTTTTAATAAAATAATTTAAATGGTAAAGTAAAATAAATTATTAGAATTTTATATGAAAGTGTAAAAAAGAAACTGATTTATAAAATAAATTTAAAGAAAATCAACTACTTTAGTAATAACAATTATAATAATTAAATTCATTTGGAAATTTTCCTTCCTACTCTGTTCCTAAGAGTAAATTTGGAAAGCGGTGGGCGTACGGGTAGATCTACGTAGATCTTCATATTTCATATAAAATATATAGGAAAAAGCCAAGCGTCATACCTTGCTGTTGAGCGAAAAAATAAGCAAATTTCGCGAGTACGAAACTTTCGCTCACCCAGTGAAATCGTACGAAATAATTTGAAAAAAAGATTTTGAATCTCTCCTCTCTCTCTCTCTCTCTCTCTCTCTCTCTCTCTCTCTCCCTCTTCCTCCCTCTCTCTCTCTCCCTCTCCCCCCTCCTCTCTTCTCTTTCTTTCTATCCTATCTTTCTATCTATCTATCTATCTATCTATTTATCTATCTATATATCTAACTATCTATCTATCTATCTATCTATCAATGTACGATATTTTCACTTATGGTGGCAGAGTGAAAATAAATGTTTACCATATATTTGCTGTGTTAAGTTTTGGAATAGAGGCAGTGAAGGTGTTGTGCTTTATTGAATTTTAATTATATGTAACATTTTTATTAATTAAGTGTTGTTTACCTTTATATAATTAAAATAATTATTTAAAAATTCTGGTAGGCCTATGTCAGGCTTTGAGTCAATCTTATGCATATAATACACATAAATAAACATAGCTTTATTCAAAAGGACGTGAAAAATTAAATTTTTCCTTCAAATAAATAAGGACGTATTGCAGTTAAAGAGTTTTCGTTATATATATTATATATATATAAATAGATTTAATTTGATGAATCTTTTTGTATCTATATATTATATATAGGTATATATATATATATATATATATATATTATATATATATAACTTTGCCTACCCAAGTGTAATCTTCAAGGACGCCACTGATATATATATATATATACCATATATATATATTTATATATATATATTATATTATATATATATATATATTATAATTATATATATATTATTATATATATATATATAATATTATTATATAATATATATATAAATATATATTATATATATATATATATTATATATAATATATATATATATATATATAAATATAATATATATATATAATTATATATATATATTATATATATCTATTATATATATATATATATAATATATAATATATATATATTTATATAGGTAATTTATAATATATTTAATATAATATATATTTTAGATATATATATATATATATGCCGCTACCGTGGCTCAAACGGTAGAGCGATGGAGCAAATCCTCCGCGTAGCAGTTGGAGTTTTATCTACCTGGGGCAAGAATTAAAACTCGACTGCGAACATGTTGGTGGCGCTGGTTTGGGATAGCTGGCCTTAAAGTTCGATTTCCTTAGTTCGATATATATATATACTATTAATAGGGGATTAAAGCACGTTAAAAGGGTAAGTTTATATATATATATATACTATATATATATATATATTTA
>JABUQX010059726.1:62500-67329 GCA_015478945.1 Trachelipus rathkii | reverse complement strand
TAATGGTGATAATAGTACTAGCACTATAGAGCTGTGCAAAAGCAAAATAAACCTTTAAAATTATGTTAATAAGCGCAATAAGATAAACACCATATAATAGTAGTAGCATATATGATATAGCATCCTTTCCCGAAACTTGATAATATTAAATTTAAATTTAAAATCAATATTGATTTTAAGGTTATATATACAGTATATATTATAACTGAATAATAAAATTAATAATTATATATATAATCTTTTATTATCTAAATAAAATTTCGAAATTTGAGAGAATATATCATAAATCGTGAGCAATACAAGCATCCACTATACCAAGGAATTAAAATAGGATTACATTATAATGAAGAATATAAGGATACCATAATTATTTTAAATGAGGAATAGTAAATAGAATAAAGACCTATTTTATTAAATTCTCTTACATGTACTGCACGAAAACTGCCCCTCTTTCAGTATACTCATCCTACGCTAAAGATAATCACTTATATACTCAAACGAAAACTTAAGTAATTAGTCGCCTACAATCTTATACGCTATCTAGTTCTCCAAATACAACTATAATTATCGAAATGCGCTTCTCCCATACCTGTGAATTCTATTCCACCTCGAAAACAAGCTAATACATTTCTGAGACGGAAGGGCATTTGAATGAATATACGTTGAGTCAGGGAAATTCTTCAAATTTCAAGCAGAACTAAAAGTCCCCTCCACTGTAATTAACAAATAGAATTGTCCTTGAACCTCTTAAAATATTATAAAAACAAATACAGGACAAATTTCTTTCATTTCCTTTATTGCTTAACAAATATTATTGAAAACATTAGCGGGTAGAATAAAAATAGAAAAAGCAACGGCTCAATTTTATTTTTCAAGCAATCAGCTTGAAATTGATTCTCAATGGAACCCAGAGAACATCATCCCATTTAGATTACAGACCGAATAGAACAAAAGAGTAAAGAGAACCTCAAAGTGTAATACAATGACTAATATAAAAAATGTCTCCATATATGACAAAGAGCTTTCTAGATCTCCTAAAGAACCAATAAAACAACAACTCTTACTTAATCTATACCTGGAAAGGACTCTAGATTGAAGGTAAGCATCCAATATTTTTTCTTTTTATAATATCTCTTTCTCATTCTCTCTTAAGCATATAAAGATAATTTACATATTACACATCTTTGTTTTATAAGTAAAATAAAATAATAAATATATATATAATAATTATAATCAAATATAAAAATATAATATATATAAATATAAAATATAATAAATATAATATATATCTATAATAATATAAATATACATATATACCAATATAAATAACAAAGAAAAAAAGTCAAAATAAGAATTACAAGTTACATACTCAAAAGGATGTGTAAGATCAACAACAAAGTTACACATCTTAAAAAACTATAACTACTTCATCCATCTCCAGCTTTACCATTTCCACTAACAGTCTAATTTAAGAACAGTCATTAGGACTTTCCCTGTCCTATGATGAATTCCCAATCTGCCCATTTGATATCACATACTGTTTACAAATACTCGTAACACACGGTCTAATTCTCTTTATATATATTCCCAGAATTCTCAAAAAACCTTCAATTTCCAAATATTGATATAAGAAATTAAGATCATAATCCAAATTGAAAACTGATATCATCATAATACATGCAGGTTCACTAACTTATCATCGAGTTCCATTATATTCTAATAGATATATCCTTTATTTTTAGCTCTAACATTAAATGAATATAGAGGTTTATATCAAAAAAACGTTAAGTATACAAGAACCCTAAACTAGGAGTCTGTTGAATTTAAAAGACGATTCCACAGTTAATATAATTTCTTAAATTTAATTTTTAATGTATATAAAAAATAACGTAGAAATCAGTTATTTAAATCAAAGTACTTTAAACAGTTAAAAAAAGAACAACCAAAACATTCTCTCTATGCCAGCAGATTACCCAGGCTTATAGCATTATTTAATACTTTCTGGTAAACCCTTTTCCTCAGCAGAAAAGAGATAAGTTAGCCAAGTTTTCATATCCTAATTTAAAAATATTAAATTAACTAACATCTAATTTATGTAATATGTTAAGCAACATATACATCTCAATACCACCTGCCATTATATAAATAATAATATACTAAATACATAATATATATTTGATTTGATTTCTTTATCCATAATTGAGTAAGTAATATCTTTCAGGATGACAATTTACAATATATATATATAACCTTAATATATAATATAATAATATCATTATAAACAATAATATATAATCAAAACAATTATATAAAATATCCAGACAACTACTCCAATATAATACTATAAATCAAATAATCATATCTAAGCTAGTTATATAATATATATAAAAAACTATATATATAATATATATATAAAAATATAATATAACATAAATATATAATAATATATATAAGTAAAACTGAGAAAATATTAAATAATATAATACTAACTACTAATAAAACAATATGATATTGATATTAATTATACTAATTAATTCCATTCCATGTATCAATGGGATAAATAGATGCCAAATATACATTTTTATATTTATAAAATATAAATTATAAAAATATCAATAATAATTATATATAATAATAAAAAATAAAATACATAATATAATATATAAAATAAATATATAATAAAGAATAAAATAAAAAATAAATATAAACATAAAAAATAATAAAACGTTTAAAATTAATAATAATAAGTATAATAAATACGGTAATAAAAATATAAAATAATAATATAAATATAAATAATAATATATAATATTATAATATATACTATATAATATTCTATAAATATATATTATTCTAGATTCTATATATCAATTAATATTATATTATAATATAATTATATATAATATATAATATATATAATATATAATATATGATTAAATATAATAATAATATATAATAATAACAATGACATAATCCATACTGTGAATGCAGACACTTATCACGGCCTCTATGGGAACACGGTGTTTTGAAAACTAACACCCGTTTTGAATAAGTTTATCTACTATATAAAGCTCAATAAATCTTAAATATATATATAATATATAATATATAATACGGTATATATATATATATATATAATATAAATATATATATATAATATCTATTATATTAAATCTATATTATAATAAGTTATATATTAATATCATTAATATTATATATATATATATAATATCATATTATTACGTGATGATGCACAAAATGATAATACAATACATTTAATATAATTTGTAGTATTACGGTGTCTCCATTAAGTAACTTCACTATAAACGTACAAAACTATATATAAAACACTATTATAATGAAAAAAAAAGGAAGAAATTACGAAGAGCCTATATCATTTAAATTTCATCTTTGCATTTCTTCAGACCTCATTTTAATATCTTTACGCTTGACTCTAGAAAATGCGCAGCACCAAGGTTCTCTGAGAAAATTGATAATTGTGGGCAAATGACACTTCCAATAAAAAACAATCTACGTAAACTAAAGAGGACAAATGTGTAGCTTTAAAAAAAGATAATCGAAAAATACTTCATATTTTATGCTCTGCTCACTTGTCAATGATAACAAGTTATCTACTATTTAGGTCTCCAGCATAACTTAATGTACAGCCTATTCATAAAGTCACGAATAGATGCCAATCATCATCGAGCATATGAGTATTTAACCAATGATAATAAATATACGTATAAATAAGAGTTAATATTTGGGAAAGGAATTATATGAAGTATCTCACATTATTTTATATCTAATATATGATGAATAATCTCGTTTAATCGTAATAACATTGAAATTAATTACTACTATTATAATTATAATTATATATAATATATAATATATATAATTTAATTAATATAAATATATATATTAAAAATTTAAAATATTATAATAAAATATGATATTAATATATATAATATATACAATTAAATTATATGATATTAATGATAATATATACTATAAAATAATTATATATATAAATATATTCAAATAAATAAATATATAATAATATAATATATATTATATATATTATATATACAATATAGTATATATATTAAAATATCAATAACAATATATATAATATATATATTAACTTATAATAAATAATACTATATATTAAATATATTAATATATATTAAATATATATAGTATATAATATATATATTATATTAATAATATATAATATATTATATATATCATATAATAATATATATATTATATAATGATTATATATTATCATATATCATAGAATGAGAGATCAGAGTAGGAGTTAGATAGATAGAGTAAGTAAGAGAAGATATATATATATAAAGAGGGCCCCAGCAAAATTCTTGCAGGAGGGGCAAGAGTCAAAGAATTTACATCTACAATGTGATAGATGAAGTAATATAAGGTATACTAGCCGAGCAGAGAACCGAGAGTAGTAGACAGACGAAATACGTAGAGAGAAGAAGATGAAGATAGGTCGATATAATATAGTAGATATAAGAGTAATAGATATGAGAGATGAATAGGAGAGTATAGAGAAGTAACGACGTATAAGAGGAGAGATAGAAAGAGAGAAGAGAGTAATAGATGAGAGAGAATAGTAAGAAAGAGAGAGATATAAGTTATTAAAAATAGACGTATATACTATAAGATAGAGTAGTACAAAGGAATATACAAATAGCTTGTTATAGTAAGTTCGATGGACTTAGTATTTGAAGTATGTTTTTGTAATATTAGAGGGGGGGGCCTGCCAGTTCCGTACATAGTATATCGCCTATTGGAACGTC
>JABUQX010059726.1:45000-47500 GCA_015478945.1 Trachelipus rathkii | reverse complement strand
CCCTTCTGTTGAGATACTCTCTTCGTAGGCGAATTGGCCAGTGCAGCCTTTTCAGCGCGTTTTCCACCCCCTATTTTGTGCGAGATTTGTGTTTGTGATTGAGAGGCTAGCGTCTGCCAGCCTTTTCGCCAAGTTTATCGCTCTTGCCGGGAGGATTTCAAGAGAGAGTATCTTGAGTGAGATTTTCTTCTGTTTCTTAATAATTTGATCTGACTCAATATCTGACTGAAGAGTATCACAAAAGGACGAGTTTATATATATTTTCACTTTGACTTATGCTAAAATTTTGCTCGCGCAAATCTTGGCATAAGTACACGAACATAAATTAAAATTTTTACAAAGTTGAATATGGAGTGCTACATTACTTCCCAAGCACGGAGTGAGAAAGTATGTTATAGTAATTATACAAGAAATAATAACTAAAATACATAGTTATACTTTCAAATGCAAACATATCTAATTATGTCCGAAGACATAAGTAGACATATAAACATTTGAAGGCAAAAATAATATACAAGAAATGTAAATATTCAAATACGAGCATAACTGGTTACATCCGAAGATCTAAACATATATACAAATATTTGAATACATAAAAATACAATAATGTTATATATACAGAAAATAAAAGGTGCATTTAAACACAAGCATATTTGGTTATATCCGTTAGATATAAACAAACATACAAACATTTAAATACAAAAATATTTATACATAATTATGGATATGAAACAATTAAATTATTTACAAGTTTAATTAAATAGGCCACATCGATCGAACCGTTGAATCCAGGGAAGGTCTTAGTATAAGGCGTTTCTAATGTATCCATGATTTGACCAATGCGCACGTAGTTTTCAAAGTTGTAGTTACGAGAGAAACATTGCTTGACATATGTAGAGGCAGGTGTGAAATTTAGGTCCTTTGTTTGAAAAATTTCTTCATACATAAAAGGGAAGATCACAGAACCATTTAGAATTCGAAAAGGAATCAAAGTTCGTAGTGGAATTTAAAAATGAATTTCTGCCCATAATCCAAACTTAAAATGTTGAAGAAATCATGCACCGTAAGGAAGTTACTTGAGTATGAAGGCGAAGTTGCTTTGAAATTGGGTCCTTTATTTTGAAAAATTTCTTCATACATAAAGGAGTCACCAGAACCATTTGGAATTCGAAAAGGAATCAGAGTTCGTAATGGAATTCAAAAAATGAGTTTCTGCCTAATCCAAACTTGAATGATGAAAGAAATCCATGCAGAATTTCTATGTCCAGCGATGAATCCTCGAACTGTGATAGTTGTAAAAAGATGAAAATCATAATCCAAAATTAGAAATAAAAATTGAAGTCCAGTATCGATAATGTTCGTTTGCTTGAGTCATTTTCTCCGAGTGTTCTGATTGGGAATTTTAATATTATTTTAGTTTTTTCTTTTTCATTTTGTTTGTTGTTCAGAAGGCGTTCATTGAAGTTCTGGGTGTTCTTCTCCGGGTTCACCAATTATATAGGAAAGGGAGCTTGCTAGATTGGTGGCTGATTTTAAGAACAAGCACCCTATATAAGAGGATGGTAATTTAGAAATCCAAGAAATGATGTTTTTATTCAACATAAGTAAAATATGCAATGAAAGTATAAAAGTAAGAAAAAGTCCCTTCTGTTGAGATACTCTCTCTTCGTAGACGAATTGGTGATAGTCACAGCCTTTTCCAGCGCGTTTTCCACCTATTTATTTTTTTGTGCGAGGATTTGTGTTTGTGATTGAAATTCGAGTCGCCCTTTTCCTTGAAGTTTATCGCTCTTGCCGGGAGGATTTCTGGAGAGAGTATCTTGAGTGAGATTTTCTTCTGATTCTTAATAATTTGATCTGACTTTATCTGACTGACGAGTATCTCAAAAGGACGAGTTTATATATATTTTCACTTTATTATGCTAAAATTTTGCTCGCGCAAATCTTAGCATAGTACGAACATAAATTAAAATATTTAGAAAGTAATGAAATTCCAGATATATGGAAATATTTTTAAATATATATATATATATAAATATATATATATATATATATATATATATAACTTAACATATATATATATATTCTTTATATATAATATATATAACTTATATATATATATATATATATATATATATATATATATATATATATATATATATATATATATATATATATATATAGCAATAAATAATAATAATAATAATAATAATAATAATAATAATAATAATAATAATAATAATAATATAATAATAATAATAATAATAATAATAATAATAATAATAATAATAATAATATTACATTTGGGGGACATCCATAGCCCATTTGCCCTAGTTCTGACCAAAGATCTCATTAGGCTCCTCAATAGTTTTCAGCAGGTATCTAAGGAAACCACGAACCACTGAAAGTTTGTTTAAGCTGCTGTTTCTGTCCTTATCCGAACGCTATTCGTGAATTCCTTTAATAATAATAATAATTAGATCGTAGCACTGCTACAAAC
>JABUQX010059726.1:32500-40000 GCA_015478945.1 Trachelipus rathkii | reverse complement strand
CGGTGTGAAGTTATGCTGGATGGTGAACGACTAGAACAGGTGTTTGAGTTTAAATATTTAGGATATATGTTAGATGAAAAGGGAACGGATGATACAGAGTGTAGTAGGAAAGTTGTGATTGGTAGGAAGGTGACTGGAGCAATTAAATCCTTGGAGGATGTAAAAGGACTATGTCTTAAGTGCGCTGCTATCTTACATGAGGGTATGTTGTCACCTATTTTAATGTATAGCAGTGAAACTATCGTCTGGAATAAGAGGTATAGATCTAAAGTACTCTGTGTTCAGATGGACAATCCTAGGGGCGTTAGGTGTGAGAAGAATTGTTAAAATGAGGAATGAACGCATTAGGGAGTTGTTTGGTGTGAAGAAAAGAGTAAATGAGAGATTAAATGAAAGTATATTGAGATGGTTTGGTCATGTTGAAAGTATGGATGATAGTCGGTTGGTTAAGCGAATGTATAGTGGTGAGTGTGCTGGGAATCGACCAGCTGGCAGACCAAAGGAAAAGTGGATTGAGTCAGTAAAGGAATGCCAGGAGGAGAGGAATGTGAGTTGGCAGAGACGAGATGAAAGGTGCATAATAGGAGTGAATGGCCGGGTTTTGTGAGGGAGTATAGTTGTGGCCCACCTTGGCCAAGGGATGAACCCTACATTGACGAGATGCCATAGTGAAGGTCCGTTGCTGTCCCGTGAAGCTCTAGGGTGGATTTTTCTCAGTGCTACGAGATCTCGCTTAAGGGTGTAAAGGGGGGGGGGGTAATTCTGGGCTTTCTATTCGACTTGCGGCATATTCTTCTACAACTTTCCTCTTCCGGTAAATGCGACGCACCTTACCCCCAGTCTTGAGGAAAGAAAGTTGGTGATTATAATAATAATAATAATAATAATAATAATAATAATAATAATAATAATAATAATAATAATAATAATAATAATAATAATAATAATAATAATAATAATAATAATAATAATAATAATAATAATAATAATAATAATAATAATAATAGAAAACGTAAATCTACAGTTGTCTTAATATAATTTTTACTTTATTTCTCTAAGGTCCTAAAAGCCTTTCGAATAAATCCGCTAACTTTTTTTAGGATAATTCTTGAGTGAAACAAAATTGTCGCCTTTTGTAAGAATCCCAACTTTCGTCCAGTCATTTTTTTTACAGTTAACACCGCAGCTCACAGGCAGAGCCCTAATCTAGGAGAGGATGTGCCCAATTTTGAAGTCTGAGTAAGACGGAATCAAGAAAGAAAGTTCACACTCACATGCCCGACCAGTGACAAACCTGGGTATCTCGCTTAGTTGGGCAAGTACTCTACTACCGCTGAGCTGCCGGATGCTATTTGGTGTTTGATTCATTCCTTCTTGAACTATGCAAAGAAAATTTCATACTAGGCGACTGCGCCAAATATTCATTTTTCTTGTGATCTTATATGTTGCTTTATCCAAACTTCACTGGTTGGATATTTTCAAGT
The DNA here is from genome assembly GCA_015478945.1 of Trachelipus rathkii. Taxonomy (NCBI): domain Eukaryota; kingdom Metazoa; phylum Arthropoda; class Malacostraca; order Isopoda; family Trachelipodidae; genus Trachelipus; species Trachelipus rathkii. Next base: position 38,516 of record JABUQX010059726.1, on the reverse strand, counting down.
ATATGTATGACTTTATTTTAACAACGAAGCTAAAATTAAAATTAAAATAATACAATTATTACAAATATAATAAGTAAGATTAAAACTATTATGTAAAATATACGAATATTTAAAAATGAGAAGTTCATAATTAAGAGCATGTCTTTTTTTCTTCTTCCTCTTCTTTTTTTCTTCTTAAGTAAAAATATTAAAATGATCGGGTATTTCGTTAAATTTGATGTTAATATCCGGTCTGTGTTTCCTTAGAAGAAAGGACTCCGCTAGTCTAAACTAACAAAATTCGCTTTTTATGCAAAATCCTAAAGTAATTCACTATATCGTTGTTGTGTGAATCTGCATGTTCTACCTGTATATGTTGTTGTATCTTACTTTGCATATTGTTGGAACATACATTGTCGAGGTGTTAGCGTCGTATAGCCAATGTAAGTGGCTGGTACATTATGAACACTAAAGAATGCTTCCATTTGTCACCCACTAAAACTCAGCAGTGCTTTTTAGGAGAAAAAGGAATCGAAGAACCTGCCACCTACCTCCCGCCGACCTAACCTTATATGATTCGTCCATTCCTGTAACTTCACTTTAAATTTCTAAGATTCATTCTAGATGACCACTTAACATACACACCGCACATTAAACTGATAACGACTGGTCATCGCGTGCTTGAACTATTACGTCATCTCGCCACAAAATCTTGGAGGGTTGATCGCAAGTCCCTTTTACGTCTCTACTTCGCTCTAATCCGATCGAAGCTGCACTATGTCTGGGTAGTATATGGTCAGGTCTCCCCAACTCTACTACACCTGCTAGATCCCATCAAACGAGGCGATTCGTATCTTAACTGGAGCCTTAGGATTGTTCCCCTGGGTGAGCCTTGAAGTTGAATCCGGTATGATGCCACTTTCTCTTCGAAGGGAATACGTCATGTGCACAAGTTATCTTAGCTTTCAAACCCCAATACTGTATGCTCTGACACAGATTCTGCGGGAGATACCTCAAAATCTTCCTTACTATTCATTTGCAAACAGTTTATAACATTCTTAACTTCTTCAACATCCCTTTGCAAAAGGTGTTGCGTTCTCTTATAATGAAGGGTATGCACCTTTGTTATTCCTTGTTCCCACCATCTGCCTGGTCCTGACCACTCTCTCCAAATCTAGCCACTCCGCTGCCTTGTTAAAGTCATCATTCTTACCTCATTCCGCTGTTCACAGAAGATTTACTTCAATGTTTACTGACGGCTCTAAAACAAGGGATAGTGTGGGCGCGTCTGCTGTTTTCTCTGACAGCAACCTCTCCCATAACCTTCCCCTCATGCTTCAAATTTTATGGCAAAATTAATGGCTATAATGATTGCCCTCTCTCAAACTTTATTCCTTAACCAAGACCACTCCTATGTCATTTACTCAGATTCGCTCAGCGCCCTCCAAGGGCTTAAAGCCCCCTATTCTAAAACCACAATAGTATCCGCTGTACAACAATTTCACATGCTGCTCCACTCGCACAAGAAGCAAATTACACTATGTTGGATTCACTCTCACGTAGGGGTAGCTGGCAATGAAATAGAGGACAGAGAGGCCGGAATGGCAGCCACCTCTTTTCATAGATGTTCTAGGTACCTTTCGGATGCCATTCAACAATGTCGCCTCCCCTCAACTGATTATTATCTTTTTCTCCGACAAGGCTTCCGGTCTTACTGGCAGGAATACTGGACGAGTGATCAGCGATTGGTGAAACCTAGAAGTGTAAAGCCGAACATTGGTGAGTGGCCTTCCTCTCACGAGGTGATACATGCAATCCTCCGTATTTGTCACACCAACATCACTCTCAGCCACTACATGTCCCGGAATAACCCTCCCATTTGCAAATTTTGCCCACGGAATAATAACCCCCCATTGCAAATTTTGCGCGTGTCGCAATGCCTTATGCAAACTGTTCACCATATCTTCATTGATTGCCCTCAACTGAACCCCATTCGCCGTCGTCATTTCATACTCTTAGGTGGTTCCATAGCACGTTCTAAGAAGGTGTTAGTCAGCATTATCTTGGTTCTTAATCTTTCCGATGATAGTAACTCTATACTTCTCTTATCATCACGCCGTGTCCGTTTCTGGCCTGCTGCTGTTCCCTTGGACTTCCGTTGAGGGCGATCATGGCTTGTGTTGCGGTCATCGCGCCGTGCGCCCAGGGTCGGGCGGGACGTTGGGGAGGAAATAATATATTTAACAAAATATTAATATTGGGTTAGGTAAAATTTAGGATAACGTATTGATAATGGTGGCAGGCGGCGGGTTGGGCAGGGTCCATTCCAGCGTATCGGCGCATATTCTTTCAGTACATTATTTCGGTTACGCGCTTTCCTGAAGACCATATTGCACCTCCTTATTACCTGCCACAGCGCGCCTCTTTTCCCCGGTCGCGGTGAGCCGAAAGAGTGTGGCCTAGATGAAGTATTATGAAAATCTTAAATTTTTTAAGAAATTTAAAACAACATAAATATGAGAAGAGGAAATAAAACCATGGAGTAATTGATTTATTAAACAAGTTTGGAAGATTAATAGTTGAAACAGTTGGAATTGTTAAAAGAAATGAACTATATATAATATATATATATATATATATATATATATATATATATTATATATAATATATATAATATATATATATATATATATATATATATATATATATATATATATATATATATTATAATATGTGAAATCTATAGATAAATATGTATATAATATATTATATATATATACTATATAATATTATATAATATATATATATATATATATATTTTTAAAAAGTTAAAAAATAAAGGGAATAGAAATATTAAAGGGAGTAGGGAAATTATTAGTAATGAGATTATTGATTAAGATATAGGATTAAGAAAAAAGAGAAATTGAACTATAATATATATATATTATATATATAATATATACTATACATATACTATATATATATTTAATATATATAATATTAATATATATATTATAATATATAATATATTATATATATATAATATATTAAATAATATATTAAATAATAATAATATAACTAATATAATATAGTATATATTAATGCATATATATATATCATAATATAAGTATATATATATATATAAATATTATAATATTATATAATATCATATATATATATATATATAATTATAATAAATTAGCAATAAATATATTAAATATTAATATATGTGAATAAATAAATATAACCAATTAGAAAATATTAAAATATTTTATTAAAATTTTGTGCGAAGAAGTTTTTAGTATTAAAAAATTGAAGTTCTTAGAAATAAAAAAATGTAAGAGGAAAAGTTTATCCTTAATATATTATATTAAAATGTGAAAGCAGGACCGGAGAAATGAGCAATTTTTATAAAAATAATAATAATAATAATAAAAATAATAATAATAATATAATAATTAATAATAATAATAATCAATAATATAATAATAATTAATAATAAATAATAATAATAGATACATAATAAATAATAATAACTAATAATTAATATTAATAATAATAATAATATAATAATTTATTGTTATTATATTATTCATTATTATTTAATATATTATTATATATTATTATTATTATTATTTACTTATTATTATATTAATTATTATTATTAATTCATATATTATTAATTATTATATTATGCATTATATTATTATTAATCCAAAAGACTCACCACAAACACAACACCAACAAATATACACACAACTACGCAACACACACCCCAACACCAAAACACACTTACCATACACTACACCACACAAAATAACACACAATCCACCCAACAAACTCTCAATACAAACACAATAAACACTCTAAACACCCCAACAACCACCAACACACACACATCTCACCCAACACCAATTCCAAACCAAAATCTACCCACCACCAAACACAAACTATAACCAACAATCTAAACAAAATCACTAAATCATAACAAACTCCATAAACAATACATAATAACAAATTATAATTCATATATTATATAATTCATTATTAATTATAAATAAACAATAAAAAATAATAAAAAAAAAAAAAATAACAAAACAAAAAAATTAAAATTAAATAAAACATAAAAAAAAAAAAAACATATATAATAAATATATAATTATTAAATATAATTAATACAAACTACCTATAAAAAAAAAAAAACAAATAATATATAATTATAATAAATAATTAAATAAAAATAATAACAAATTCAGCAATAAAAAAAAAAAATATAACATAAAAATAATTTCTTTATACAAATATAAACTTAATAATAATTAATAAAATATCAATACTAAAAAATTAAATAATTCATATATACTACAAAATTAAATTATGTAGAAATATTATTATTATTATCTAAAAATTAAAATATAATATAAATATAAAATTTAATAATAAATAAAAATATAAAAAATATAAAAAAAAATAATATTATTATTAAAATATAATTAAAAATAAAAAATACCACAAATAAAAAAAAATACCACAAGGTAATGATGTTAACTTCAATTTAAAAATTTCGACTAATAAATAAGCAAATAAATAAAAATAAGCATTTAGAATGTGAATAAATATTATTTTCATTAAAATTATTTTCTGAAATGGTCAGCAGTTTACTACTACAAATTCAATATTTAATTATTTAAAAATAAAAAAGATATTTAAATAATAAAATAAATAAATATATATAAATAAAAAAATAAAAATAAAATAAAAAACAAAACGCTACCTCTATATAAACTTTGAATAAATTAAATTAAAATAATACAAATTTTATTCACGAAACATATAGCGAAATTTGGCAACTTTCACTTCCGACTCGCCGACTCGGTACAACGACTCAGAATGACTCTTTTTGATTATTTCGATTTCCAGTATTATCTTTAATGACTCTTTGGATGACAAGTTTTTTGATTAAATATAATGGCTTGTGATTCGGTCACTTGAATATTTAAGTGAATGACGAGAGTCCTATACTTATATAAACATTAAAATCTCCGCAATTATATATAGTAGGATATATTACTATATTAGTGATATAGTATATATATATATGTATGTGGTGATATATATAATATATATATAGTGTGGATTTATATATAATATATATATAATAGATATATATATATAAATGAGTGTGTGTAGTGTATATATAATATATATAATATATATGTAAATAGGTATATATGATAGGAAAGTGATATACAGGGGTGTTTACGAAATAGGGGGACAAATTTGGAGGATAATATCTTTGTACCATTACAAGCTTTTTGTCTTAAATAAAGTTACCTGCTAAAATTCATTCATTCATAGGAGGTTAACATGAGTAAAAGTGCTGCAAGGGGTTATGATGTGAATATGGTGTTTTATGTTCCGTAGGATGTGACGAGATTGGCTACGGAACTCTTGCAACGCTTAAAGTAGTTACCTTAGAACAAGGGGTATTGCTGCTTCTAATATTGCGGACACTGCTATTAGGTTGCTTGATAGGTACCACCTTATTAAAGAGATAGGATGAATAATACTAGGAATACTGTTGATAGTATTTCGCAGCAATATATTACTCGCCGGAAACCGAATTACAAAGCCAATAACAATAATATTCAAATAATAATGCGATCATAATAATACAAATCCTAATCATTACTAATAATAATTATTGCGTAGTAATATTACTATGATAATAGTAATAATACTAATAGGGAACAGAAATAATAATAACAAAGAAGTATAATAAGAATATATAATTAATATAAATATAATAATAATAATAATATTATTATTATTATTATTATTTATTAGTATTATTATTATTATTATTATTATTTATTATTATATATTATTTATTAATATTATTAATTTATATATATTATTATTATATTATTATTATTATTATTATTATTTATTATTATTATTATTATTATTATTATTATTATTATTATTATTATTATTATTATTATTTTAATAATAATAATAATAATGAATAATAATA
>JABUQX010059726.1:20000-27500 GCA_015478945.1 Trachelipus rathkii | reverse complement strand
ATTTCATTAATATTTAAAAACTGCTAAAACAATAAAAGGATAGGGGGGGAGAAAAACCTTTTGAAGGAGAGGCCTTTCTGTCCTTTCAGGACTTTATTCAATCAGGATGTCACACGCAATAACCTCTTGATATATGAATGATTATTGACTGGGTAAAGTTTGAATTTGTTGGTTGTCTTCTTTGAGATTTTTCAAAATGATTTTCCATTTTTTATCTGTTAACAATATATTATTAAGGATGGGATCAATCTTTATTTCACCCTCTATTCTATTCATATGTTGCTGCTTAGTATTGTAGATCAACATGCTTTCCATTAATTTTCGTTTGAACATATTGCCATTCTTATGTATGATCAGGTGATTATTTTTGTCAATAAGATGATTGAGACTCTCTCTATGTTTGACGAGGGCTGAGTTTAGGGTACCATTTTCTAAGTCATAACCATGGTGACTTATTCTCCTCTTCACATCAACTGATTCCCCTATATAAAAATCGGAACAAGAGGAGCACTTTATGCTATAAACTCCCGGAATGGGTAGAGCCTGTGTGGAGTCTGAAACCGGATTTTTTTGTTGCAAGAGTGTCTTTAAATTCGTAATTTTCTTCACAGGATGCACATTAGAAGGAAGTAAACTTTTATAGGTGTGAAATTTATCAGAGGGTATATTAATGTATAATTTTTGATCTGAGATGGGTTCGGGGTTATGTAATTGATTAAAAAAGGACTTTTTTGCCATGTTGAGTGCTTTGTAGTAAGTATTTTCTGGGTAATGAAGTTTATGAAAAATGTTCTTTATATTTTTAAGTTCATGTTCTAGTTCCGAGGGGCTGCAGATCCTATATGCTCTATGATAATAACCTGACGGAGTTTCTTTGGAGCATGGAAAAATTTCAAAACAATAATAATAGATTAAATATTAACTATGATCTGCTTAAAGGCTACGTACTTAATGACATTAACAATAGATCCGTTCATTTTCTTCCGAATAGATTTACAAAAGCTCTTCATGATTTGAAAAATAACAAAAGCTTACATATTACGAGAGCAGACAAAGGAAATAAAATGGTTATTATGAATAAGTCAGAATATTCAACAAAAGCTAATCATATACTTTCAGACCTGAATGTTTATTCTCCGTTAAATAAAAACCCCCTCCCATCCTCGCAAAGAATATTTAAACAAAAACTGCAAATAATATTGAAAGATGATGAAAATTTACAAAAAAATCTCTTGGTATACCTTCCCAAAATAGCAACTTTTTACGGGTTGCCGAAACTTCATAAAGTTAATATACCCCTCCGTCCTATCATCTCTAATATAAATAATGTTACATATAAATTAGCAAAGTGGCTTAATAAACAGTTGAGTGTTCTTGTGGGTACTATATCTTCCAGCCACATAAAAAATAGCCAGCAATTTATTTCATCACTTAACACTACTCAATTGCAAAATACCAACATTTTAAGTTTTGACGTAGTGTCTTTATTTACTAATGTCCCAGTCCATCTAACGCTTGATTGGTTGGAGGAATATATATCAGAAAAGAATATAATATTTGACATTCCTTTTAATAGTATTAAACAACTGGTAATCCTCTTAACTGAACATAACTTTTTCCATTTCGAAGGAAAATTTTACAAACAATTATCAGGTCTCCCCATGGGTTCCCCTTTGTCCCCGACCCTAAGCAATATTTTTATGGAGTTTTTTGAGAAGCGTTTCATTTTCAATCACCCAACCTATTCAGATATTTTTTGGAAAAGATACGTGGATGACGTGTTTGTTGCCTCTTCACTTGGACCCCTATGCCCTTCTCGAACATCTCAATCATCATATTCATTCGATTAAATTCACAATAGAACGTGCTACTAATGATGTTCTTCCTTTCTTGGACATTTTGATAAAAATAGATGAAAATTCAAGACCAATCACTACTGTTTATAGAAAACCTACCCACGTGGACTCCTACATAAATTGGTTTTCTGTCCATTCTTATAATACAAAATTATCAGTATTTTCCTCCCAAATCCTGAGAGCATATAGGATCTGCAGCCCCTCGGAACTAGAACATGAACTTAAAAATATAAAGAACATTTTTCATAAACTTCATTACCCAGAAAATACTTACTACAAAGCACTCAACATGGCAAAAAAGTCCTTTTTTAATCAATTACATAACCCCGAACCCATCTCAGATCAAAAATTATACATTAATATACCCTCTGATAAATTTCACACCTATAAAAGTTTACTTCCTTCTAATGTGCATCCTGTGAAGAAAATTACGAATTTAAAGACACTCTTGCAACAAAAAAAATCCGGTTTCAGACTCCACACAGGCTCTACCCATTCCGGGAGTTTATAGCATAAAGTGCTCCTCTTGTTCCGATTTTTATATAGGGGAATCAGTTGATGTGAAGAGGAGAATAAGTCACCATGGTTATGACTTAGAAAATGGTACCCTAAACTCAGCCCTCGTCAAACATAGAGAGAGTCTCAATCATCTTATTGACAAAAATAATCACCTGATCATACATAAGAATGGCAATATGTTCAAACGAAAATTAATGGAAAGCATGTTGATCTACAATACTAAGCAGCAACATATGAATAGAATAGAGGGTGAAATAAAGATTGATCCCATCCTTAATAATATATTGTTAACAGATAAAAAATGGAAAATCATTTTGAAAAATCTCAAAGAAGACAACCAACAAATTCAAACTTTACCCAGTCAATAATCATTCATATATCAAGAGGTTATTGCGTGTGACATCCTGATTGAATAAAGTCCTGAAAGGACAGAAAGGCCTCTCCTTCAAAAGGTTTTTCTCCCCCCCTATCCTTTTATTGTTTTAACAGTTTTTAATTATTAATGAAATAAAATTTTATGTTAAAGTAAATTAATGTTTAGGTTAAGTTAATATATACTTATATATAACTATAATATATAATATAAGATAATATATATATATAATATATATATATATATATATATATATATATATATATATATATATATATATACTATATATATATATTATATATATAAATGTACATATATTATAGATATATTTAAACTGGTTGTTGTAAATTTCTCCTTTGTTTATAATATCGATGTTTGGTGACACACACTGACCATGAGTCAACAATGAAAAATGTTAATTTACGAAAGGTCTGGAAAACGAACTACAGACTGGCAACGTCGACGAGCTCTTGGGGGGAAAAAAAGATTTATTTCTGCTACTGAAATCTCTCTATCAATCGATGGCGCAAATAAAGTTTGTTATAGTTTATAAACAATTTTCTTCACTATACAATCAAATTATAAACTTTTTTCTTCTTCTTGTTCTCCGCTTGTCTCCCCCTAGATGTTGGTAAGGGATCTAATATGCACGAAAATGGAACAACTTGACATTACTTAACTTTTCCAAACTCCAATTTATTTTACTCTAAAGGAGTAATTTTATTAGCACACTCCTAACCTCTCTAAGGATCAAGACTCAGAAGGTTTATTAGTAACTGAAAGTTCTTGTTATTAAAAAGAAAAAAAATATTTAAATTTGATCGTAATCAGGTCTAAACCTTATAGAAATCAGGTCAAATTCTAGTCGAAACTTAATCAAAACATATCGATTGTAAAAATTATAAAAATAATATCGATTATAAAATAGTATAAAAATATATCGATTGTAAAATATTATTAAAAATAATATTTGTTATAAAGTATAATAACCTATTTTCAACCAAAAAGTTTTCATTTGTTTCATTATTAATAGTACAATATAGTCATACTATATTACTAAAAGTAAACATTGTTGAATGGGTCCAGTAGTTCTATTTCTAAAAGCGCTTTAAACGCTCATTGACCTTTCAGCTGGTTTTTGCGTGGGCCACGTTTAAACGCTCGTATAGAAAGGCCTTAGATCTCCTTCACTTCAGTTCATACGCTTTTCTACTTATATCCTTCGATACCCAACGTGAATCATTATTATTATTATTATTATTATTATTATTATTATTATTATTAATTATATCTATTATTATTATTATATTAAGTATTATTATTATTATTATTATTATTAAGCTTATATAATAGAATTATCAATCTTTATCAATTTATATGAGAGGAAATCTGAGGGGATTATTATTATTATTATTATTATTATATTATTATTATATATTATATATATTATTATATATTATTATTATTATTTTATTATTATATTATTATTATTATTTTAGATTACTTTAATAAATATTTAGAATTTTTGCTGAATGCAGGAATAGTTTATAAGAATACATTTTATATGTATACGTAATTTATTAACTTTGTTTTGATAATTATTATTGTCACAAGTAGTTACAACATGTTACCTGATTATAAGAGAAAAATGAAGAATGTACAATACCTTATGATCAGCACTCCCGTTCTCCATTCGATCAACACGATCGGACATTGAAATGAACTAGTCGCTTACCCACTCTCACACCACCAACTTGGGGCAAGATGAACAAAATTAACAATCCCCTCCTTATCTAATGGCTCAACTCTGGTCTCCAAGTCATGTTGCCATGCCAAGCGAGAGCGAAAGGACTATGGCAATAGATCAATCTTTAACTGTTCAGTTGTAAGCAACCTAATGTTATTTTAAAGATCAAGTAATCTTTATTATAAGCTCTCAACGGTTATTAAAGAAATTCAAATAATCTTAATGATTATAAGCTCTTCAAACGTTTATTTAAGAGATGCATAAATTCTTTATTTATAAGCCTCTCAGAAACGTCGTTATTTAAGAATTCAGTTTTAATCTTAATTTACTGTTAAAAGCTTCCTGATCTTTATTTAAGAGATTCAAATCTATCTTTATTTAGAAGCTTCAGACGTAACTGTAATCTTAGGTAAATTTTAATTTATTTTGTTTGTGTTTTAAACTTATGATGAAATGCTTACTTACACAACAAAATTTTTACTTCAATTATTTAATAATTGTTGTTTATTAGATTCTCTAATTAAAATAGATAATTATAGGTTTGTTTGTTCTTATTTTTTTAGTGATTTAAAGTTCATTATTAACATAGCTAAAGAATTGAGAATATTTTAACTTTGTAATATTATTAATTGATTGCTGTAAATTTGAGTCAATTATACATTCAATTCAATTTATAATAAATTTGTTCAGAGAGGGAAAATTACAGTTTCAATTATTTTAATATATAAATGTTTAACGTTTTTATAGGAAAATACATTGTTATTTTAATAGATCAATTTCTTTCTCTTGGATATACCCTACATACCATAACACAACAATACAATAAACACAATATATCTATGAAATCATATAGGTTCAATAAAATTTAATTCCAAAATATTCTTCTTAGTTCAAAAAAATGTGCATGGCAGAAACAGTTGGGCGCGAAGCAAATCTTGTCTCTTATAATCGAAATTCCTCTTTTGAAGAAAGACTTCCAAGAAATGATGCATTCACAAAGCAATTGAAAAGAATAAAAATTTATCGTGCAGGAAAAGTACGTTGACTTGAAAAAAATTTAAATTCCGCAGAATTTAAAATAAGAATGAATGAAAGTAGACGCCGAAGTGAATTGCAGATATAAAAATCAAGGAGTAGCTTCGAATATTATCATTTAAAACCGTGTCCGAATTATGCGTCGACAGACATTTGACCGAAATGAACAAGGTTAAATTACGTTAGGTTTGTTAGGTTAAAATAAATTTATTATTAAAAACATTTTATGTTTAATAACTTATTTCATTTTCGCGCCAAATGTCTGTCGACCAATATCCTACAAAGTTCTTGAGCAAATGTCCCTCCGTTCAAAATTTCGTCTTTCGGCTAAAGCTGTCGGCCAAATGTCCTTCATGCCTAAATGTTTATTGCCCAAATTTTATTGACAAATGCCATTCGAATGTTCTTGGCCAAATATCCTTACCCCAAAGTCCCTTTGACCAAATGTCACGTCCGTCAATATGCCCATCGGCTAGAATTATCCATTGCCAAATGTCTTGGATTAAATTCCTTCGCAAGTCCTTTGACCAAATACTTTACCAAATTCCTTTGCCAAATATTCTTAGCTTTGACCAAAAAGTCGTCGCGCAACTGTTCGGTCACCTTTTAAGCTCTTGTAGCAGTGCACATTCTTTAAGTGAGCATATATTTTATATGTGAAGCACATCATTTCTCTCATTATTACATAACTGTATATGAATCCGTTAACTGTAGTAGTATTCCTTTAGTTTAAAAATTGCGCTTCGAGCGGTAAATCATTATGGTTTCAACTCCTACTCCAATTTGGTTCCAACCCTTCAAATATAGCTTCTGTTCCGGCCCGAACAACTCTAGCTATAGCATCTAGTCCATTTACACATACATAATTAATTCAGATTATGAAATATATTAAAGAATATTAATGAAATAAAAGTTGTTTGCAACTCCCTTATTTGAACTTACAATTACAATTGAAAATATTTTCATAAATTCATGTTATCTGGCTATGCGCTCCCTCCGCTCCAGCTCTGGGTCATCAAAAATTTCTTTACCTCCATCCAAAAAGTTTGCTTAAGCTCCCCCAGCCTAGTTTAAATCTTAATATTAAAAATTATAACTGGCCTTCTTAATATTTCTGGCACACATATTATATTTATTCTAAAGCTTATTTCACAATTTTTAAATTCCAGTTCCTTTTATTTTAGTCATATTTTCTTCTGGTAATTATTACAAGATTAGTAATGAATTTTTGAGTTTGTTTTAAGCAATACGAAAAGACTATTATGCCTCGTTAGATTATTCTCTCATATTTATAAACAGCAATGTATGAGCTTCTTGATTATGACTTTGAACTATAATAAATTATTATGTATTACATAAAATTAAAGTATTCAAGTTCGAATACCTTACAACAAAACATAAACTACCTTCTGTTGTCTTCTTTTTCAGCTATAAGAAGAGAAAACACCCGGTACAACAGAGGAGATTAACTACAATGACGACGTAAATTAATTACAGTCACTTTTTAATGATTGAAGACTACGGAACACAAACTAAGGGGAAAGGTGAAAGGTTAAAATCGAGTATGTTGTTTTTTGTTTTTGTTTGTTTTATTATTCTCTGGTCTATTATAAGGTGAATTTAGATCAGTGCTCTTCCCCACCCTGGTAAAAATCATACATTGGTGAGCTGCAAAAAATTTTCAGCACGCTTCTCTGCATAGTCAAAAAATTAACAACCGGTTCCGTGAAAACCGGCTCCAATTCACCACTGGTTTTTAGTAATATAATATATATATATATATATATATAATATAATATATATATATATATATATATATATAAATTAAATTATTAATTTTTTTTTATTTAAATTTTAATATTTAATTATATATATATATATTATAGATATATATAAATAAATATATATATATATATTATATATAATATATATATATATTATAATATATATATAATATTAATATATATATA
>JABUQX010059726.1:15000-17500 GCA_015478945.1 Trachelipus rathkii | reverse complement strand
TTCTCTTCTTCTTCTTCTTCTGCTTCTTCTTCTTCTTCTTCTTTTCTTCTTCTTCTTCTTCTTCTTCTTCTCTTCTTCTCTTCATCTTCTTCTCTTCTTCTTCTTCTCTTCTTCTTCTTTCTTCTTCCTCTTCTTCTTCTTTCTTCTTTTTCTTCTTCTTCTTCTCTCTTCTTTTCTTCTTCTTCTTTTCTTCTTCTTCTTCTTCTTCTTCTTTCTTCTCTTCTTTCTCTCTTCTTCTTCTTCTTCTTCTTCTTCTTCTTCTTCTTCTTCTTCTTCTTCTTCTTCTTCTTCTTCTTCTTCTTCTTCTTCTTCTTCTTCTTCTTCTTCTTCTTCTTCTTCTCTTCTTCTTTCTCTTCTGCTTCTTCTTATTTAATTAACTTTTCTTCCTCTTTTATCTTTCTTATCTTGCTTCTTTTTCTTTTCTTCTTCTTCTTCTTTTCTTCTCCTTCTCTTCTTCTTCTTCTTCTTCTTCTCTTCTTCTCCCTTCTTCTTCTTCTTCTTCTTCTTCTTCTTCTCTCTCTTTCTCTCCTTCTCTTCTCTTCTTCTTCACCTCTTCTCATCCTATTCTTCTTCTTCTCTTCTTCTCTTTTCTCTTCTTCTTCTTCTTCTTCTTCTTCTCTCTTCTTTCTTCTTCTTCTTCTTCTTCATCTTCTTCTTCTTCTTCTTCTTCTTCTTCTCTTCCTTCTCTCTTCTTCTTCTTCATCTTCTTTTCTTCTCTTCTTCTCTTAATGAGCTTAAGATTTCAAGCAAGGCTAAGTTTTCAACACTAGATGGCAAGAAATTTGCAAGATGAAACGTCTCTTTGCTAATTTTGGGAAGTTATACGGATCAAAATTGTTTATTTTGCAAGGATGCTTCATTTAAAGACATCGGTGATGCAAGATTGGGGTCGGCTCTTGGAACACAGAGGTTAAGAAAATACACAGAAGAGACAAATTGTCAAGAGAAAAAGTTTCGGGATGCTCCAATCCTCGCTCATATATGCGAAATGAAACGTTAGCTTTAACGCAAAGAAGTATCCGAACAAAATAAATGATTAAAGCTATTTTTACATAGAAAATTACATATAATTACAATTAATGAAACATTGTGCAACTTAAATCGTATTTGTTCGAAATTTTCAAATTAAATCTATTAAATTATAACTTCAAGATAGAAACATAATAAGGAAGGGGTGCGTATGATTTACAGAAAAAAGATATATCTAATTACTCAGCTGAACTAGCTGATGTAAATATTGATATACTTGGTGTTAAAATAGAAACATCGAATAAAATTGAAACTTATAAATGTCTATCGTCCCCACCGTCCTCACAACAGTATTAGATTTAGCTTGTTATAAAAATTGAGCGAGTCTCAGAAGATTCACATAATTGTAGGAAGACTTTAAACTGCCCAATATCGACTTATAATTTACTTGATGCAGATCCAGAGAAAGCGATTACTAAAATTCTTAGGAGGATATTCCTTTCAATAATGATTGCCCTTACGAGGCGAAACAAAATTTTAGACCTAATTATAGTGAGTCCAACTTTAACTGTAAGAAGTTTGAGTAATCGAACCCATTGGTAAAAAGTGATCATAACATGATAAATTACCATTAATATCTGAAAACAAAATTACACAACAATTTGAAATTTCCAGATTTTAGGAACGCCAATTTTAATGGCTTTAAAGACAGTTTATCTGTCTATGACTGGGATGAGATTAACAAGAAATGCAAATGTAATGTGGAATACGTTTCTACAAATATTTAAAGACAAAGAAAAAGATTTTGTTCCATATAAAATGAAGCTAACTTTACCAAATTCGAAGCCAAGATGGTGGAATAATGAAATTAGAGATTCTTTAAGTAAAAGAAATAGAGCTTATAAACTATGGAAGTCGTCTCCTTCAGTGGAAAATAATAATAGTTACATAGCTTGTCGTCGAAGCTGCAAACGATTAATTAGAATATAAACGAAACTATGAAATTAATATTGCTCGTGAATGTAAAATTAATCCTAAAAAGTTTTACAATATGTTTAATAACAAAGTTCCATAAGAATCAATGACTTTACTGACATAATGAATTAAAATCAAACATGCTATATGGCAACATTTAAATTAATTCTCTCGACAATTTTTTACGAAGAGAATCTAAGATTAGCCTGCCTTGCCATGAAGACATAAAAATAAAAAAAAAAATGGAATTTTTATGCAGACAACATTTTAGATTCATTTGAATTCTGAATAGGAAGTTCTTTCCAGATGATAAACTATTAATAAAATAAACACCGGGCAGCATCCAATCGCTGCATCTCTGCCCTCCACGCCACAGAAGATGGACCAGATGCGATACCTATCCCAATGCATCTCAAAAATTTGAAAGACATATTAGAAACACCTTTGACAGTGGTTTTCAATAAGTCTTTGAAAGAAGGAATAGCACCGCATGATATCAAAATTGCTAATATATCTCCCATTTTCAAAAAAAGGAGATCGTAAGCTCCCGAATAAT
>JABUQX010059726.1:5000-10000 GCA_015478945.1 Trachelipus rathkii | reverse complement strand
TTGTAAAGAGAAACTTTTATCCGACCTGTGTGACCTATGCTGAACTGAAGACAGCTCTGTCAACCTAAGTGACGAAACTCCTTGTTTGTTCTTAAACATGTTCTTATATATATATATATATACTGTAAGACCTTTGCCAGTGATACGTCATGACCGTTTCCCGTCTGAGTGACATTTATTGATATTGCTCTTTCTGATGAAACTGTAAAGAAAATCTTCTTTAAGTGGCCTGTGACCTATACTGAACTGAAGACTGTTCTGTCTACTTAAGCGACAAAACCACTCATCTGTTTTTAGATTTGTTCTTAGCTATAGAAATCTCTGTCAATAGTACGTCATAACTTTCTCATCGTAGTATTTCTTCCTTTATATTAACAGCAGCGTTTTGGTATATTTTCAATTACAGCAAACTTAGATCTCCATTCGCTTTTTTTCCCTATGATTTTATTAATGCTTCCTTTTTTTATTTTCCCATTGCTTTTTAATATCAAAATTCACCAACATTTTTGAGCTATGTTAATCTCATTCAATTTTCACATTTAAAACCTCTATTACTTGATTTTAAATTGGGCTCTGTGCCTCAGAGGCGCTAAACTTAACTTAAGGGCGCTGGCTACCCGGCAAAAACAAATACAGGGCCCCCTTGATCCTTGACATATGATTTATATATCACTATTGTGGTGCCCCCTTCCCCTCGCACGCCTGGGTCTACGATGTCGTCAGTATCGCCACTGCCCTGTGAAGACTCAGACAGTCTCCTTTAGTCCAGATGTTCTGTTTTCTTTGAACTTGATAAATAACTTGTAGATTCCCCTAGTAAATTCATCAGTAGAAAAAAAGAATCCTCTTTATTTTTATTTTTCTTTATCCTTAGGGAATTGTACATCCTGTAGCTGCAGCAGAGTCTAAAAGTCCTCCACTTACTGACGCTGAAAAAGAATGGACCAAGCCTATTGATGATGGCAAGCAGATCTCTTCTTTAGGTAATCGAAAATAATAATAATAATAATAATAATAATAATAATAATAAATAATAATAATAATAATAATAATAATAATAATAATAATAATAATAATAATAATAATAATAATAATAATAATAGTATAGTAACTTTATTATTATCATCATCTTCTTCACCATCATCATTTTGTTCTTTCTATTTAAAATATTTTCCGTTGTGTTTATTTTTCTGATTTTTCTTTAAGCCTAAAAAGAAGTCTTCATTAATTATTCAGACGTTATAGAAAACCGAGTGTGTTTAAAATGTAATAAAGTTTTGTTCCAGATTAAAATTTAGGTAATGTCCAAAAAATTAGAAAACTATGAAATTTTTGGGTTGAAGGAAATTGACAAAGTTCTAGAAAGTTTTTTTCAGGAAATAATTTTGTATGCCTAAAATCTGAAGAAAATACTGTAGTAGTAATAATAATAATAATAATAATAATAATAATAATAATAATAATAATAATAATAATAATAATAATAATAATAATAATAATAATAATAATAATAATAATAATAATAATAATAATAATAATGAATATTATGATAATAATAATAATAATGAATAATAATAAACTTATTGCTGTATTCTGAGTTACAATATGTAAAACCTTAATTCTTTCTAACTTTCTTTATCCTCACTTCATCTCCCACAGATGGGGGAGTAGGGTGCGTAAAATGCAGGGCTGCGGAGCCGGTAAATTTTTTGCCTGCTCCGGCTCCGGCTCCGGCTCCAGCATTTTAAAATTACCCGACTCCGGCTCCGGTATTTTAAAATTAGCGGCTCTGGCTCATAGTTATAATTCCTTCTCCATTTACACATGAAATCATTAATTTTCTGTTACAAAATTTTTATGGTATGATGAAAATGAATGTTTTTTAATGATTTCTTTATTAACTTTGAATGAAAAACTTAGAAAATATTTTATAGAAAATAAGATTTTTAAGAAATACAAAAAAGTATAATTCACTTTCCTCCCCTAAATTTAATATAATTCCTCTTTGAACGATGAACTGCCCCTGAACATTTATGTAATATGATTTTATTAAAAAGTTTTTTTTTTTTTTTTTTTAAAAAAAAACTTTTTTTTAAAAAACGCAACAAATTTATATTTCAGTTTTCATCCTAAAGTTTAAAATAATCCTCTTTGAACTATTGAGCTGCCAGACGTATGATATAATTTTATTCAAAGATTTTTAATAAAAAAAAAAAAAAAAAAAAAAAATTCACTTTCTTCCTAAATTTTAAAATAATTTCTCACCTCCTTTAGCTATGTCCTTAGATCCGATTTTATTTTAAAAGCAGATAATAAGCGCTCAGCACTCACTTGAGTAGAGACAAAGCGAGGGATTGCCTTTTTAACTGTTAACTTTGATTTCCTGTTGATTTTTATTATTTCATCTAATGCCTTAGGGAATTCTACTGTAGTTTTCTAGAGGATTTTTAGGTTGACTGTCTTTTTTTAATCGCTTTTCTGTATGCTCAATTGGTCCAATTGTTTGTTAAATTTTAGTTCTTCGTCTGACAAGATGCCACAGGAGGATTCCTAACTGATAACTATCTGACTCCAACCAATTTCTGTTCGATATGTTACACATGCCGTTTTAATCCTAGTTCCTCACAAGAGCATTCCTAGCTTTAATATCAGAATCTTTCATTCCGAGGAAGATTCTGAACTGTGGATCAATAAAGATAGCAGACAAATATGATTTGTTTTCAGTTAACATTCTTTCCCTTCTTTCCATGAAATTTTTTGTCATTTGCTAAAATCCCTCCTATTCTCGAGTACATTAACTAGATACATCCATTCTCTATAAAAAAGCAGAAGTTGCAGAAGCCTTTCGAGCATAAGATATGTACTTCCCATTCTTGTCTCTTGACAAGATTCCACTTTTCCAATTTGACGCTTTAAAACTTCCATTAATTTTGGGGTACGTGTTGCTTTTGCTATTTGTCTGGCCTTGCTTATAAGATTTGCTGTATGAGTATTGAGGAGACCATCAAGCACTGCTAACTGTAAAGTGTGAACTTCACAGCTTATGTGTGCAATGTTAACGTCATCGGAACATATAAGTCTTTTCAGTTTTATCAAGATTGTTCTAAAAAGCAATTATTACTTCTTCGTTTTGACATTCAATAAAATGAGTATTATATTAACCAGTTTCCTGTTCCTCATCCTCATTGTATTTATTTAATATTTAAATCGTTCTGATCATGTTTGATGCGTTATCTGTAACCAAGCTAATTACTTGCCTCTTATTAATTTCAAATTCTTTTAAAACGTCAACAACAAATTGGAATTGTTACGATTTGGTATCTCTTACTGCTAACGCATTAGTAATATTGTTTTTACCTTCCACATATCTAATATTAAAACCAAAATAATTTACCTTTGCCCTTGTGCAAGAATCCAATTTTAAATGCACGAAGCATCCCTTTTAGCAATTTTTAAGTTTATTTTTTATGGCTTATCCGCTTGTTCTAGAACTATTTTTACGAATATTTTCCCCGTCTAAAGGAGACTTTCAGTTTCGAAGTTATGTCTCCACATGTTAGCTATTTATTTCTACTTCAACAATATGTTTGGGATCTATTTTCCAAGGAAATTTTTCGGCTTAGCAAACCAGCAATCAAATAAAACTTTTCCAGAAATACAAACCTTGCCCCACCTTTTCCAGCGAAAGTATATCCCGGGCAACTGAAAAACCCTTTCGATTTTCATTGCGTCTTTTAAAGGTGGAAGGTCTAAAAGTTGTAAAGACTTTATTGAATTGTTATGAAGAACCTCTAGTCTTATTTATATTTAAGTCAAGTGTATATTTGTGTGATAATGATGATGATGATGATGATGATGATGATGATGATGATGATGATGATGTCGATTTCGATTTTTTTCCGTTATTTGATTTTCTCTCCTTTTGCAAAACTCTTTAACTTTTAAATATTCTCAGACATTGAAAATGCCGAAATGATTCGAAGCTTAAAGGCCGAAAGAGATTTTTTGAAGAATCGTGTGGAACATTATCAGCAGTTATATAATGAACTCAAAATGAGAACTAGAATGAGCCCTGCAGGACCTTCTCCTTCAGAAGTTTCACCTCCCGTGTCACGAGAAAGGGTTGTTGTAAAGGAAACTGTAAGTGTTTGGATTTTTGATTTTATTGTAGATCTATTGGGGATCCTTTCTACATTGTTAAAATTATATTATTAAAGGTGCGGAATAGCAACCGAAACAAACTTGAATCAAACCAAAAATCAATTCGAATCAAACTGAGCTGTGATTTTAATTCTCAAATGTTTGTTTTCCACTTTACTACTCCAAATCCACCTCAGATAATACATTTAGTTATTACTGCGGTTCAATCTCAAAAGTTTTATTTTTGTTACTGCGGTTCAAACTCCACATCTTTGTTTTTGTTAGTGAGGTTCAATCTCCGCGGCTTTGTTTCTGTTATGTATTATATGTTCCGAGTTAGAAGTATCGAAAATATTTTCCAAATAATATTGGCATCTAGTTAAATTTCTTTTCCTTAAGTTTGTAAAAGGTTTTATCATTTAAAGTGAAATATAATATTAGAAACTTCATTTAACTACATAAAACTTTCATTCTTTATGATGGGGTTGTTTTTATGATTTTTTGGAGTTTGCATTTAATTGTAAATTGTATAGTCCTCTGGTTATTAAATTTTATTTAATTTGCAGAGATACAAGTTAGAAGTCTAATTCTTGCCTATTACTAAACCGACTTATATCTTTTACATTTTTATAGTCCTTATACCAAAATTTAAGTTAAATTTAAATATTCGATGCGCAGTTTATTCTACTTGTTATGAACTTATTTTGATCTTAGTTTTAGGAGATTTTTTAAAATTTTTTCTGATATTTACTTGACGTTAGAGCTATTTCTTATTCCAGTTTAGAAATTGTGATGGAACAGATTAAAGTTAATGATTTGAATATAGAAATAAAAATGCTAATAAAATAATTTAAGAGATT
>JABUQX010059725.1:30000-45036 GCA_015478945.1 Trachelipus rathkii | reverse complement strand
TCGCCGTAGGGTCTTTTTCTAAACCAAATGTCTGATTGTTGGGATGCTGACCTTGGTCCTACTTTCGGCGAGTACGCTTGGGGATAATCATGTAATCCAATACTTATATTCTCCAGCTGCATATCGTTACCATCTCAAAAGACCATAATGGTGCTGTCTGAATGCATAACCAAGTGGGGCTTGATTTTACAAAAACATTTAGCCTTACTAGAAATACTCCCCCAATCAAGATATTGATGGTTGTGCCTCCATAGTTCAGTTATTTCAAAGTGCGGACTCATGTACATCAAATTAGCTTCTCTCGAGTATCTCCCAAATATAAAGCTTGGTGTAGGATGTGGAATAACCGTAAATGCATGAAATGTTGATTACAAAATGTTAATTACAAAATGTCAATTACAAAAGAGCTAAGGCAAAGGCCAGGTTTGAAGTCAAACAGGCTAAAAAAACTTTTAAGCATACTTATTTGAAAAGCATCGATGATCATACTACACTCTCAAGTATGGGATAGAGTCAAGTTCTTAAAGACTAATAGACATAAGATTTCTTCTATTATTTTAAAACCAGAGGGTAATCTGCCCCCTATTCAGGACACCTTTGAGGTAGCTAATGAATTGGCCCTGACATTTGCCAAAACTAGTAGTATAGTATAGCATTTCATAAGGAGCCTTTTGTTTATCACATGGTTGAAGAGGAGTTTACCCCCTTGAACTTTGCCACATTTTCTCATTACTCATATAATGTCCCTTTTACTATGTCTGATTTGGATCTGGCGCTTTCTCAGATTAAGAAAAATACTTCTCCTGGTAGAGATATGATTATCTATCCCTTTCTCCAGCATTTATCTGATTCCAATAAAAGGATAGTATTTGAATTTTTTAATGTCATTTGGGTTACCAGAGAGTTCCCGGATGAGTTGGGAATATCTTTGCTAATACCTATTTTAAAACCAGGAAAAGTCCCTACTCTTCCTTCTTCTTATCGCCCAATTGCTTTAACCAGCTGTCTGTGTAAATTATTGGAAAGGTTGGTCCTACATAGACTGCAAACTTATCTGGATGACCACAACATCTTGTCCCTATATCAGAGTGGATTTCGAAGACACTTTTCTACAGCAGATAACTTGATGTTCTTGGAATGTAGCATACAGGAGGCTTTTATCAAAAATGAATTCTTGGTAACTTTTTGGATAGGCCTATTGAAAAAGCCTATGATAGGCTTCTGTGTGGACGCATGGACTTCTTTTGAAGCTACATAGGTTGGGCCTCAGGGGTAATCTTCCAATATTTATAAAAAATTTCTTCCAAAATCGTAGAATTGAGGTACTAATTGGCAACACATGATCAGAAATGTTTGGTACCGAATTTGGAGCCCCTTAAGGCAGTGTCTTGAGCCCTTGTCTCTTTTCCATCATGAAAAATGATCTTTTTGATTCCTGTGGAGATGATGTTCAGTTTTCTCAATATGCAGATGACTGTGATCTCTCGGTGAATTTTTCAGACATCTACACAGCATTACAGCGGATTTAAAATGCCCTTAATGACCTAACAGTGTGGTCAGAAATACAGGGAATAACCTTTTCTCCCTGCAAGATGAAAGCAGTTGTTTTTACTAGACGGCCATTAGATAGGAAGGGTTTACCATTATTGTCCTTGTGCAACTCTGATATTTGTTATACTAATACACATAAGTTTCTGGGTTTGAATTTGGACTCGCATTTATCTTGGAAATCACACACCACAGAGCTTGTGCAGAGGAGTCAAAAGTCCCTTTTCCTACTGAAATTTCTTAGTAGCATTGTCTGGGGGGTGGATAGGGATGTATTGCTGCATTTATATCTCATGATTGTGAGGTCAAGAATCGATTATGCATGCTTCATTTATGATACACTTTAAGAGAGCAGGTCTTTGCAGCTCGATAGGATACAATTTCAGGGACTTTGGCAGGCAATAGGAGCCTTAAAATGCACTAGGGTGGACTTCTTGGAAGTCGAAGCTCATGTCATGCCTTTGAGTATTCAATGGAAATTACTTGGACTTAACTACATTAGTAGCCAGCTTGCATTAAAAGATCATCCTGTCAGTCTCTTTTATATTGATTACTATATCTATGACTTATAACACTAGACTGTATCACCTACCATGTTTTGGTAGATTGAAGAATTTCTTTCAGACTCATGAGGTTCTTGTGGAACGCAAACCATCCACATGCATTAATAAACTAAGTTATGGTCAAACATGCCATCTAACATTAATAACTACTATAACAAAAACCCGCCAATTTTGCTTCGTCAATATATTATATATGATACCCAACCCATCCATAAAGGAATCTAACCCTTTTCTTAAAGTTGCAATCAAGTCACACTCAACAACCTCCTCTGGCAGACTATTCCAAAATTTAACAACACTATTACTGAATGCATGCTTTCTTATATCAAGATGGCATGCTTTCTTCTTAATTTTCTTATTATGCCCCCTGGTCACCTGTCAATGTTCTACTATGAAAAATTACTTGGTCTCTGTATTATCATAGATGGAAAATATTTTGTTTGACTTGTATCATGTCCCCTTCTGAGAAATCGCCTTTCTACAGAAACATTCCTAACTCCTCAGCCTCTCCTCATAGCTCTTACCCTCAAAACCCAGAAATCATCCTTTTGCTCTCGTTGCACTCTCTCTGCATATCTAGTCTTTCTTTAAATAAGGGCACCAAACTTGTGCACAATACTCTATTACCGGCCTACATAGCTATTATACAGTGTTACTTGATTACTTCCTTGCTTTTGTAAACAACATTGCGATTTCATTATTGCCAGCATCTATATTTAGCTTATTCTAGCTTACCAAACAGCTGATAGCCTAACTTTCAAATACATGCTTATAATCACACCAAAATCTTTTTTCTTGGTCCGCAAACTCAAGCCAATATTAATTCATATGGTTGTGAAAATTTTATTTAAGTATAAACCTAGGTGAAGAACCTTACAACCTTACACTTTTTACTATTAAAATTCATTGCCACTTATCTGTCCCACACCCAGAAGTTATTCAAGATCATTTTGAATCGTAGCATCCTTCACTATTGCCTAACTGAGGGGGCACTTAGTATCAATCTGCAAACTTAAAACCTTGCATTTAAGTCCCTGGTCGAAATCATTTATATATATGATGAACAATAATAGTGGCCCAGCACTGAACCCTGTGGGACCACTACTCTTCACTATTATCCCATGATGATTTTTATTCCCATTAGTTGTACCACACTGTTTTTCATATTTCCGCAGCCACCTGTAACCAACCATGTACCAGCTCCACCGTTATACCACATTGCAATAACTTTTCATCAGCCTTATGGGAACCTTATCAAAAACTTTACTAAAGTCTAAAAAATATCAATCGGATCTCCCGGTCAAATCAGTCAGTAATGATTCCATAATTCTAAAAGGTTTGTACTGACATGACCTACCCTTTCTGAAAACGTGCTGGGAGTCCTACAATATCTTGTTATCTTCTAAATTTTCTCTATATGTGACCTTTCAGTACCTTTTCCAGAACCTTTACAACCAGAGATGTTAAGCTTAACTGGCCTATCATTTCCCAAATCTTCCTTACTACCTTTTTTAAATAGGCACAACATATGCTGTTTCCAGTCATCTGGTACCTCACCAATGTTATAGATCGCTAAAAATCAAATACAGTGCCTTGCAATGCTGGTACTACCCTCTTGCAGAATTCTACCATATATCCCATCAGCCCCTGCAGCTTTACCTGGATCAATATGATCAAATAAACGTTTAATATCTTTACGTCAAATTCAAATTCTGTTAAGTCTATTTGTTACATGTATACAAGAACTATTAGTCTCCAAACTTATTATCTAATCTTTCCTCTGTAAACACTGAAGCAAAATAAGGATTGAAATGTTGACCAACTCCTATCTGAACTCACTAAATTTTCATCAATTTTAATTGGAACAATTGTCCTATTCTTACTTTGAAATTTATAATGAAAGCTAAAAAACTTCTTCAGGTTCTTATTACTATTCCTTGCTAAATTAATTCTGCCTCTCTTTTGCCTTCTTATTACTGAGTTAAGTTTGTTTCATTTTGCCTATAATTTTCTTAAATCATCTTCCTATTACTACCCCTTGAAATATTTTAAAACATCTCGCTTTTCATTAATTTTATCTCATCTCTCTATTGCACCCAACAGGTTTTCTCTGTCGCCACCCTAATGGTATCTTTTAAAACATACTGACCGAAATTCATTAAAAAATTTGCTTAAATGTTTCCCACATGATAAAACAGTTTTTGTCTTAAACTTTTTTTTCCGTTTTTATCCCAGTCAGTTATACTAAGCATGTTTCGTAATTTGGTAAAATCACCATTTCGGAAAATCTAAGATCCTTTCCTTATTTACTTGCAATTTGGGCCTAGCTTACGCGACAAATTAAATTCTAATTATATTATGGTCACTAAGTCCTTAAATTCTCCTCAACTCTAACCTCGCCCACCACATTCATCGTTAGTTAATATTAAGTCTAATAGTGCATCGGTCTTGGTTCATGGACCATTGCTGCGCTCAAAAAGTTATCTAGTGATAAAATTTAAAATGGAACTACTATGGTCCTACCTTTCTAGACAAGGTAATCCCAGTTGAACCAGTGAAAAATTAAAATCACCCATTATGACTACACCTTTTTCTTTACTGTGGCATGTGCTGTCTCAATTTCTTTTACAATTTTTGAGTCTAATTCTTGACTCTGGCCAGAGGGTCTATAAAAAAGCCCCATTCTATAGGATTTATAACATAAGGATATCTACCCGATACCGATTCAATATCTATGATTAGTTTTAAAGTCAGTGATTAATATAGATTGAATATTGCTTTTTTTAATATAAAGAAGCGCCACACGCCCACCCTTCTTTCCTCTACGCTGGTATAAATTAAGTGAATATCCGTCTATTTATAATCCTGAAAGGAGTCTCCATATTATTCTTCATTAACCATGCCTCAGCTATGCAAATAATGTCAAGATTCTCATTTATGTATACTAATCAGCTCATCTTTTATTTCTAAGGCTATGAAAATTTTTTGAAAGCATTTGATATTCAAAATGCTGCTATTTTTATTGCTAATTCATCCTTATTTGAAGCTAACAAACACTAGTTTTATTTATTGTCACCACTATTTACTGTTACCATGCTATTATTTGTATCCCGATTTAGCCCATCACCCCCAACTTAACCTAGTTTTTTGCTAAACAAGTCTCCAAACTTGTGCTGAAAAGCCCAACACCTTTACGACTCAAGTGAACTCCGTCTGCTGCAAAAAGATCCCTATCCAGAAACTCTCTCCACAAATCCAAAAAACCTGAATTATTTCTGAAAAAACAGTAAATTCCTAATCCTTTCATTTTATACCTAAAGCCCTACTCCCCGATCCTGGACCTGCACCTGTCTAGGTTAAAAATCCCAGAAAATCGTTGCACCTTGTCTCCACTGGCTTTCATCTCTGAATCAATCTCCTATAATCTGCATTAATTCTTCTGACCTTCTATGTTCTCTATATCATTTGTACCACATGCACAATTCAAGCATCTGAATCAAACCATTTGTAGAATCAATCCTCTCTATCATATCCTATCGCGATACACTCACTCTGCACCTGGATAAACATACTCTCATTCTTTCTTATTATTCTTACTTTGAAAATCCTAGCTAGGTATCTTCGTCCCCATGGGGAGTCTCCAATTAGCAATGTATCAGTCTTCCCTTTAGAAAACTCAACATTACCATTGGCAGCTCGCTGATCCCTCCCCATCTGGAAAACAGGGAAAACAGTCGAACCTGTTACTGCAGGTCACACTGATTGACTTCGAGATCTCATCTTTAAACTATTTTTCTAATTCCTTGTTAGCTCTATATTCATCTGCAACCTATTTTCAACTACTTTATCCTTTTCCCCCTCATCTTCCTGCCTAGGTGAATCACTATTCCTATCTACCCCTATATCCCGCTCCTCCCCTCGACATCCCTACTAACTTTTTCCTAACACTTCCCCATCCTTCCAACTCAATACTTCTTCGTTTACCAAGCCTTTTCATATTTCACTCAGTCTTGCAATCTCCTTTCTTAACCACACATTCTCTGCATTCAAAACACATTAGTAGCCGACTTGCATTAACCGAACATCCTGTCAGTCTCTTTTATAATGATTAGCGTCGGGCGGGGTCACAGGGCCCGCCTCTTTAGGAGGGGTGATTCGGTCCACTCTAAATAAAACAATAAAATATAAATTTTTTGGTTTTTCTTTTTTATCACTAGTAATAGCACGCGGTAGTACTACAAGTTTTATCTAGATCATCTTTAATTCTAGAAAGTTTTTAATTTAAAAATGTTAGAAATTAGGGTACAAAATGTCCTTCAATAGAATTTCACATTTCAAAAATGTGAGTTTTTTTAACTTTGTTATAAAATGAAAAATTGTGGATGGATTTTAATTATTTTTTCAGTGGATACACTCGAGTATGTTAGCTTTAAACTGGCAAAGAAATTTCTTGATCCAAAACAGTATTAGTGCAATAATCACGGGGCTAACTTTGGTCCGATTCCCCTGCCTAAAAAATTGATGAGGGGTGACTCGGACCACCATTGGTTTTTCGTATTTTACGTTATTATTATGACATTTTGTTACGTATAATTAATTTAAATATAATAAAAAGTTACTTATATTAAGTGAAAATTTTTTAAAAAAATGAAATTTTAATAAAAAAATGAATTCAAAAAAGTGTCAAAATTTTTGAGAGGAGAGGGGTGAATCGGACCACCTTATTTTTATTCTTATTTTATTTATCATTATTGACATTTTTTTTACTTATTACGAATTTTAATATAATAAATAATTATTATATTAAGTAAAAATTAAAATATAAAATTGAATTTATACGTAAAAGACGAATTTAAACAGATGGTCCGAGTCACCCCTCAATGGTGGTCCGCTTCACCCCTCCAACGGTAGGCTGAAGGAGTTTATTAAAACTTTAATAAAACTTTTATTATTAGAATTACATTATTATTTTTTTGTGTGCTTATGACCGACTATAGGGCCTTGATTTTCAAAAAAAAAAAAAAAAATTCCAAAAACTGCATTAGGGGAGAGTCGGGAGACCAAGTTATGCCTAAAGTGGTCCAAGTCACCCTGCCCGATGCTACTATATCTATGACTTTTATAACAGTAGACTATATTACCTACCATGTTTTGGTAGATTGAAGATATTCTTTCAGTTTCATGATCTTCCTGTGGAGCACTTAGCAAAGATTCCCTTAAGATATCCTGCCTCTTCTCTTAATTTAGAATTTGATAGCACCTTTCTGAAATACCCCAGGAATGTCACATCATTAGTTATTTACAGGAAGTTATTCTTAGAAAAGGTTCATCTTCTCAAGAGACACCATTATGCCATTGTTCTCACAGATGGGTCTAAAATTAATTCTGATGTTGGCAGTACGTTTCTCTATACTGATACTTTGGCTCAGTATTAGTTACCTGAATTTTGTTCAGTTTTCACTGCTGAGGCATATGCTATATACAAATCACTTTTAAAGGTAAACCTCATTATAAGATAGCAATTTTTACGGATTCCTTATCTGTTTTTCAAGCTTTTACAGCATGGTTCTTCCACCCATTACTTGATGTACAAAGTCAAAAACTTGGTTTATAGCCTTCCAGGCAGGAGGGTCATTTTAATATTTCCCAGCATACTCACTACTATACATCTGCTTAATCAACCGACTATCATCCATCCTTTCCACATGACCAAACCATCTCAATGTAGGTTCATTTATTCTCTCATTTATCCCTTTTTTCACACCACACAACTCTCTAATACGTTTTTGATAATTTCACCAGTAATTTCATCTATTCCTGCAGATTTGCCATTCTTCAGTTTTCTCACTGTACCTATTACCTTCTCCTTACTATGACCTCATCCCCAAAATATTTATTCCTTCTTGCACCATCAAACTCGTACACACATTCGCTATCACCTCTTCATTACTGCCAATGTTATGTAGATTTTCAAAGTGTTCCCTCCACACTCTTGCGAAAGCACCAGCCCTATTCATTCTAAGCAGATTCCCCTTATTTTCATTCTTATCCTTTCACGCTTCCTTCCAGAAGAGTTTCCTATTCCCTTGTAAGTCCCCATTCATCCTCATTCCAAACTGTTCATTTACCTTCTTTTTTTCTCTCCTATATATGCATCTTTTAGTATTTCTTTTTTCCTTCTCATATAATTCCAAACATCTTTATTTTGAAACCTCATCATTAGCTTTTAGTACAGTAAACCACGCATCTTTTTTAATTTTAACCACTTGCATCACCTTTTCATTCCTCCACTCACTGTTAACATTCTTACTTCCTACTTTAGAACATCCACAGACTTCTTTTGCACTACTAACAACCACTTCCTTCATTTGATTCCAGATTTGTTCAGTTTCAACTTGTTCACAATCAACTGATTTATTTGCAAGCTCTTTTAAATACTTTCCTTTAATACCTTGTCACTTAACTTCTCACTCTTAATTCTACCCACTTCCTTCCTTATTACCTTCCTCTCCATCCAAGCCCCCACTAACTTAATTTTACATAGGCCTAAACCAACATAATGATAACTGATTATCTCATTCCTAACCCGCTCACTGATTTAACATCCGACACATACTTCAACAACTTCTAAATGCTCCTTTCAAACCATTGATTATCCCATTCCTAACCCCCCTCACTGATTTAACATCAAACACATACTTCAACAACTTCTTCACCAACACAAAATCATTTTACTTGTTCACTTCATCATCAACTCTCCTACACACTTTAGTATCCTTATGAATACTCTTGTGTTTAAAGAAAGTATTTCACACATGTCTCTTTAAAGAAAGTATTTCACACATGTCTCTTTCCTCATAGAAATCAATCGCCCTACTATTCTCATTTACTCTCGACACTCCAAAGCTACCTGTTATACCATCTCTGTTTTGATCACCTATCCAACCATTTAGGTCGCCCAACACATTCAATCTAAGGCTCCTACTCATCCCATCCAGAACATCATTCAGATTATCCCAGAAAATCTCTCTCTTTAATACCCTCAGTGACATAATGTCACCACCACACACCCTCTGTGACGCGTTTTTGGAGCTTAAATTTAACCATTAGAATTCTAGTACTCACACAAACAGAAATAACAATAGCTCTGTACCACAGGCCACTCATCAGAATTGCAACTCCTCTTCACCCCTCATTCCCTGCACATTTCAGACCACACCACTCATTTTCAATTTCCTTTCATCTTTATTTCAGTCACAGAGAAAATCAAATTTGCCCTTTCTGAATACATTCATCTCCTCTCTCCTCTTCTCCTCAACATTTATTCCTCTGACATTCCATGTACCCATTCGATTCATACATTTTCCCTGAAAGATATAAGGTTTACAGCGATCTCACAACCCTTCTCGTAGCTATCTATTAAAAATTGAGTGTATCTCAGCCCAACTACCACCTGATCCTTTAGTCGCCTCTACGACATGCAGAACATACACTGTGGGCAATTCTTTTCCCCCCCCCCACATATAGGGATATAGGGGATAGGGATGTCTGTAAGATGTCTAGAAAATTGGTGTGGATATAAGTATGTGTATGGCTCCTTGGTTCTCCTACTGACAAATCTGTCTGGCCTCTTGCCAAAAACTTATCTCTAATCTTATATCTCTATTTTCCTCTTATTCGATGTCTGATGGTTCTGTTTATATATCTTCCAACTGAAAAAGGCCATCTCTCGGCCTCCTATTGTTGTGCCTCTACTTGCACCCTGAGCAGGATTCTGCATCCTCATTCCTCATCCTCCCTCCTTCTCCTCTCAGGTGTCCTATGCCTGTGTTCTGGTGCATGGGCTTCGCTCGTGATTGATGCGAGCTTAGAATTTAGGAGGTGGGTGGGCCGATGTATTCCCCCAGAGGTTGTTGAGGAGTGGGTGCTTCCGTGCTATCCCCGCCCCTCGTTCCACTATACTCTCTGTGTCTCAATACTAACACTTTCCCTCGGTGTTGGCACAGGGTCCAACCTATTCTGAAAAAAGGAAGCCCCTCTGATCCTTCAACTTATCGCCCTATAGCTCTTACTTGTATTCTATCTAAGATCTTTGAAACTCTCTTAAACTCTCATTTCTTAAATCATCTGAATCTCTTCACTTCTTTCCGATCGCCAATACGGCTTTCGGCCGTGGTCTACTGGCGATATACTTTCCTATCTTACTGATTTATGGGTTTCCGCTCCTAGGAACTACAGGGAGACTTGCGTGTGGCGCTTGACATATCCAAGCATATTTTGACCGGGGTATGGCACGCGTCACTGCTCTCAAGCTCCCCTTCTTGGTTTCCTCCGCTTGCTTACTTAGCTAGTTTCTTTCAAATCAACTCAATATCGGCTGTTGTTGATGGGGACACTTCTTCTCTTTCTGTCAATAGTGGTGTTCCTCAGGGTTCTGTCTATCTCCTACTTTATTCCCTACTTTTCATTAATGATCTTCTCACCTGCACATCTAACTAACTCATTTCAATTCTGCTCCTTGTTTTACTTCTAGAATTACCTCTCGTCTTAATCTTTCAATTCTTATTCTTGCTATCTGGATTTTAGAATTTTCCGGTGGGGTCGTCTGAACCCTTTTGAAATTCAATTCTTTAAAAACTCAACTTCTACAAATCTCCCTCTCTAAGACAGTGGTCTCCAAAGTGGGGTACGCGTACCCCGGGGGGTACGCAGAGTGATACTTGGGGGTACGCCAAAGAAATAGCCTCACGATCACTTGCGAGTGTATGATCTTGTATCATAGTGAAGTGCGATATATATACAAATGTTATATATATATATATAATATATATATTATATATAATATATATATATATATATATATATATATATATATATATATATTATTATATATATTATATATATATAGATATATATATTAAACTTGCGGGGCAAATTTAATGCATCACCCGTAAATTTAATTTAAACTCTTTCATATTTGGAAATGTAGGGCTAGGGTTTGGTTTTATTTCGGTCATACCTAACTTCGGAGATGTTGCACATTATACAATGATATAAAACCGTATGTAACGACAGTGTGTACGGAATTAAATGGCATAATAAAGAAACAAAAAATATGGATATGATGATTTATAATCAACAACCAATATTCTACAAAATG
Source organism: Trachelipus rathkii (assembly GCA_015478945.1). Classification (NCBI taxonomy): domain Eukaryota; kingdom Metazoa; phylum Arthropoda; class Malacostraca; order Isopoda; family Trachelipodidae; genus Trachelipus; species Trachelipus rathkii. The sequence goes on along the minus strand of JABUQX010059725.1, from coordinate 33,765 downwards.
TACAATGGTGAAATGCAGCATAAAACTGTCTAATAATGGGTTTGTACCCCCTTGGCCCCCTTCCAACTTCCTCCCAAGCGATTTGGCATGATGAAATAATGGTCTCCTGCGGGATGTTGTCAAAGCGTTTGCAAGTTCCCTGAGTGTGGTCGGAGCATGTTCACGGGCTCGAACACTCCTACCCAGCCCCACAAATCCCAAACATGTTCAATGGGATTCATGTCCGGGTCCTCGCAGAAAATGGCAAGGAGTCTTGATCCTACCTGTTGTAGGACCGTTGACGACGCTGTGCAGTTCCTGGTGGCGGTTGTCATGAAAGTAACAAAGAAATGGACGTCAATGAAGACGCGAAGCACATATACTCTTGGAGGATGTCTTCCGCAAACCTTTTAGCACCCAAACAAATGCCTACCCACACCATAGGGACCGACCGGGGCGGGAAATTTGCCGGGGCCGGGGGGGCTGCTCTAATTTGCCGGGGCCGGGGCCGGGTTTAGCTAAAATTAGAAATGTAAGTTCAAAAAACACTGAAAGTCTTAAAACTTAGGCATGAAAATTAAATATAATTTCAATTAATTAATAATTAAATTATAAAAAATGAATACATTTAATTAATTCAATTAAATAAATATTTTCGAAAGAAATTTTTAGAAAATAATTGATTTTCTAGAATAAGTGTATTTAAATATATATATATATATATATATAATATATATATATATATATATATATATATATATAATATTATATAGATATATATATTATATATATATATATATATTATATATACCTATATATATATATATAGATATAATAATATATATATATATATATATATAGTATTGAAGAACTACTTGTCGTGTAGATATATTTACTTTAGAAGAGGAAGCCTTTGATTCTTTTTCAGTATTATACTTTTACTGTCACTCATTTTATACTAATGTACACAAATAAAAAACATTGTTATAGACACTTTTTTTAATGAAATAAAATTTTAAAAAGGAGCTAATTTTTCGCCCCGACACGCGAGACCTCTTCAGGCTAAAGGAAACTTGTTTTCTTTCTTGATCTTCATCAGTTCAAGTGTTTTTCATATTTGCTTGCTGTTGTCCCAATGGTTTTGTTGAAATGATTTGTTTGTTTGTCAGATATTTGTTTTGTTAATAAAATCTATCTTTAACTTCCACCGGGATGCTTATTGATAGTTGTTACTATTTTAAAGCAAAAGGATTCCGATGAGGGTTGCCGATGGTTCGGTGATTGATATTTCTGATCATTCTTTATATTGTTGATATTGATAGAGTGGCCTGTTTTACGCCTATGACTTGTTAAAGCTGAATTATGCTGTCCTTGTGCAGGTCATCTGTATGTTGATTTTTTCTCCTTTGCAAATCTATGGTTTCACCTATATATGTTTATTGCAAGTATTGCAGGGGATGTTATATATACAGCTTGGGGAGATTTTCTTTTCTTTTTGGGGGTTTGAGAATGTTTTGGAATGTTATGTTTTTTGCTCCAAAGCCTCCAATATTGTTTTGTAATATTTGTTTTTTCCCCAATAGGGTTTGTTGAGGAATTGGTAAGAAGGAAGGTGTTGCTATTTTTTCGGGGGAAAGGTGCTATAGTACCTCTTTTTGCTTTGTTAAAGGCTTTTGTGATTGAAAACCTCAGGATAGTAAAGTGATTGGAAAGTATTGTGGATATTTAATTTCTTGTGCTAGAAGAGGGGAAGAGCATATACGAAGCACGGAGAAATAGAGATGACAGAACAGCTAATTTTGTGTTTGGGGATGATAGATAGCCAATTGTAAGTAGTTTGTGCGAATGTTGTTTTCACATACAAGTAGTTTAACAATAATTGTTATCCATGTGATTAAGGTATCGAGAAGGGATAGAGTTGTTGGAAGGCATTTCATCGTATACTGACTGAAGGATGAATAGAGTTAATAGAGATTCATTAGGGTTGGTGTTGTGAGGAGGGAGACAAAAATTCATCTACAATCTAATCCAAACTATTGTTTAATAAAGGGTGGGGTAAAAATATGATAAAATTCTGTTAGTTCCATATATATGTTACTGAATATAGACAGTGGGATCCCATACTCAGGCCGAAAGTTTGTTTGTAATGTTTGCCATTAAAATGAAAGAAGCTATGTTGTAATGAGAGATTGGCCTTCCCGTTTCATTTATTAAAACAGCTCATAAATCTCTCATTACAACATAACTTCTTTCATTTAAATGGCAAATATTACAAAAAAACTTTCGGCCTGAATATGGGATCCCCACTGTCTCCCATACTCAGAAACATATATATATGGAACTAACAGATTTTATCATATTTTACCCACCCTTTATTAAACAAATAGTTTGATGGATTAGATGTAGATGACATTTTTTTTGTCTCCCTCCCTCACAACATCAACCCTAATAATGTCCTAAACTATATTAATCTATTCATCCTTCAGTTCAGTATACGATAGAAATGCCTTCCAACAACTCTATCCCCTTCCTCGATACCTTAATCACATGGAATAACAATCACTTGCAATTTACTATATATAAAAACCACATTCGCACCAAATATATACATTGGCTATCTAATCATTTCCCCAAACACAAAATTAGCTGTTCTGTCATCTCTATTTCTCCGCTGCCTTTCGTTATATTGACTCTCCCCCTCTTCTTAATCACAAGAAACAAATACATCCACTAATACTTTCAAATCACCTTTACTTATCCTGAGTTTTCCATCACAAAAGCATTAAACAAACAAAAAAGACGTACTATAGCACCTTTTTCCCGAAAAAATAGCAACACCTCCTATTTACCAATTCCTCAATTACCATTATATTTGTTAAAACAAATATTACCAAAAAATATTACCCTCATTCCATCAAATAACATCACCTTAAAAAAACATTCTCAAAGCCCCAAAACGAAAAGAAAATCTCCCCCAAAGCTGTATATATCACATCCCCTGCAATACTTGCAATAAAACATATATAGGTAAAACCATAGATTTGCAAAGAAGAAAAAATCAAAGCATACAGATGACCTGCACAAAGACAGCATAATTTCAGCTTAACAAGTCTAGGCGTTAACACAGGCACTCGATCAATATCAACAAATTATAAGAATGATTCAGAAATATACACACACGAACCTCGCCAACAAATCATGAACCTTTTGCATTGATAATGAGGAACAACTTACAATAACATCGTTGAAATTAATTATAGATTTATACAAAATTAATATCTGAAAACATCAAAATATTTCAACAACACCATGAAGAAAATAGCAGACCAACTGAAACACACTTGGACTGATGAAGATCAAGAAAGAAATCCAGTCCCTTAGCCTGAAGAGGTTTCGCGTGTCGGGACGAAAAATGAGCTTTCCTTTTTAAAATTTATTTCATTAAAAAAGTTTCTTTAACATTTTTAATTTTGTGTACATTTGTAAACTAAAATGAAGTGACAGTAAAGCATAATACTAAAAAAGAACCCAAGGGCTTTTTTATAGTATATTGTATATAATATATATAATATAATATATATATATAATATATATAATATATATATATATATTATAGATATATATAATATATATATATATATAATATATATATATATATATATATAATATATAATATATATATATTATATATAACGATATATATTAAATTTAAATTAAATAAATTTTGAAAAGAGATTCCGGAAAATATGTGATTTTCTTGAAGTATTTAGTTTAAATAATAAAACA
>JABUQX010059725.1:0-25000 GCA_015478945.1 Trachelipus rathkii | reverse complement strand
ATATTATATATATATATATATATATATAATATATATATTATATATAATAATAATATATATATATTAATATATATTATATATATTATATTATATATAATATATTACATTATTTATTTCTTAATTAAAACCTATCAAATGTAGTATGGTAAGTATTATTTTCTTTCATTCGTTTATGTAGTATATATATTATATATTATATATATATAATATATATATATATTAATTATATATATATATAGATATAAGTTATAATTTATATATATATAATATAATATAGTATAGTATATTGATATGCGTATATATAAATATATATAATATAATATATTATAATTAATATTAATATAATATATTATAATATAATATTATAATAGTATATATAGATTATATATTATATTATATGTATATAAAATTAACACCTTACAGGCATTAGCCTATTCTAGGAAGGGAATTACATCTAGGTAATTACCTAGGTTTCCAGTGATAATCAAACCTGGGCTCTGTGCCGATGACTCTACTGATTGTGCCATCAGGATATTATATTTTAAAAAATATATATATATAATTAATAATATAATATATAATATATATTTAATATAATAATAATATATATTATATATATAATATAATACAGTTACCGTATATTATATATATATAATATATATTAATATATATTATATATATATATTTATATTATATATATATATATTATATATATAGATATATATTTATAGTAATATATAATATATATATATATAATATTATATATATATATTAATATATAATTATAATATATTATTTTTGCAGATATAAAGTGAATTAATCTGCGAAATACAAGAGAAAGGACTTGCAAAAAGGAGAAACCTCAAAATCTTATTAATTTTACTTCATTTAAATATGTTGCATAGAAAGTGAAATGGAATTCTAAGATGCAATTAGATATTTGCACAAAGAATGTATCCAATTTATTTTTGTTAGACACACCTCACACTTAATATTTCACATTTGTCTGCAATTATGTATTCAAGATCTATTACTCGAACAATCTCACTATCAATGATATGATTGATCCAAATACTATTATTATTATCTATATTATTAGATTTTAATGATTATTATTTATTAATTCATTCAAACTCATCTCTGTATCGAAATTGATTGTACGTCTCAAAATACATAAATTAATAAAGAATCATGCTGAGCTATAATATAGGTGATATAATTTCAATATCAAATTTTAAACAAAGTATCGAAATTATATAACTATACTTAATTAAATCAATTGTTTTATTACATATATCACTATTGAGCCTAATATAATACAATAATATAAGTAATGTACGTATATAATTTATAAGTTATAAATTATATAAGAAATATATTGCCTACATCTAAACACAATTTTAGAAAGCAAAACAAATTATAAGTATCATATTATGTATAATTAACCTCAATTTTATAAAATAGTTATATAATGAAATATTTCTATTTTAATATCGGTTCATTTAGAGATAGCTACCTCCTAAATATAATAATATTTTAAAATTCAACATATAAACTGATGGCAATTTTGCAATAAAATTTATAAATTAATATATTATTAGATATAATGATATTATTAATATATATAAATATATATTATATATAGTTATTTAATATATATATATAGTAAATAATAATATTATATATTATTATATAAAATAGGAATATATAATATTATATATATTTGATAATTTTAATAGTTTAGTAACAAAAAATAATTAATATATACTTTATAAACTGACTATTTACAACAGCTATTTTTGATAATTCATAAAACTTATATTTTTGAGTCTAATGTACAGTAATCACCTGGCTCACCAACGAAGCGAGTCTTTATTACATATAGAAGTTAAAGTAGACTTATATATATATATATATATATAGTAGATAATATATATATATATATCTTTATTAATATATATATTATAATATATAATATTATAATATAGTTCTATATATAATATTATGATATATTAAATATATTATAATATATTATATTATAGATTATATACTATATATATATATATATGAATATCACTTATTACATATCATATATATTATATAGTGTATATATATATCTATATAAGTCTACTATATATATATATATATATATATATATATATATATATATTATATATATAAGTATATATATATGATATATATATATAATATATCTAGAATTTATTAATTTATTTCAATATTTGCCATCGGGGGATTCATGACCTGCATCTGTTCCACCATATCTTCAGTTGATTGCCCTCCAATCTGAACCCCCATTCACCGTACTCCAAGGTCCATAACACCTTTTAAACAAGGTTATCCTATTTTGTTCCTGAATCGCTCCCACTTAGTAGTAACTCTTAATCTTCTCTCATTTCCAAGAACTAATATTCTTAACATTTAATTGTATTATGCAATAGTAGGACCCGTATATATTAATGTAAGGGACCAATTTTATTTATGGTTGTTATTATATTTTTTGTATTATTTATTTCAAATCTAAATTTTCTTTTACTACATTTAAAATAAGTATGAGGCCAGGACCCCACCCATTGAGTTGCATATTTCTACCCAGTCTTGAGTCACTGCCATTGTGGCGTTGTCGTGGATCCGTACATGAAAAAAATATATTATATATTTATATAGATATATTATATATTATATATATATATTATATTATATACTATTTATATATATAATAGTATATATATATATATATATTTAATAGATATATATTATATATATTATATAATATACGGTATATATATATATTATAAGTATATATAGATATATATATATGCTAGTATATATAGTATATATATATATATATATATATATATATATATATATATATATATAATATATATTATTACTATATTATATATATATATATAGTATTAATATATATACATAGTATATATATATATATCTATTATATATATATACCGGTATATATATATATATATATAATATATTATTAATATATATATAATACGTATATTATATATATATATATATGATTTAATATATTATATATATATATATTATATATATATATAGTATATATAATACTATATATATATATATATATATATACATTATAATTATATAGATATATAATATAGTGATGTACGCTGGGCAAATGCCCAGTGGGCAGGCATTTATAAAATGGGCATTGTGCCAGGCTATTCTTGCCATTTCCATAAATGCTCCCCAAAAAAACTGGGGCATTTAAAAATATCAGAAAAGATGAAATTATTGCAGCATTTTTTTGAAAAAAAAAACATTCAAAACTATGTATTTCATCTTTTTTTCTCTTTGTATTTATGTATTGTATGTTATATTTATATTTTGTCATCATCACCCAACCTTTCCGCTCCCCAAGACTGGGGTAAAGTGTGCAACATACACCGGAAGCAGAAAAGTCAGTAGAAGAATATGACCGCAAGTCGAAAATTAAGTACAGCCCTTACCGTCCCCCTTTATACCTTTTAGTGTGAGAAATAGTTACAGTCAGAAAATCCACCTTAGAGCTCACGGGATTGTCGCAACAGACCCCTCCAATGGCATCTCGCTCAAACATTAGAACATCAGAAATAAAAGACAGAAGAAGCTCCAACATGGGCTATCAAGACTCTGTCCACAGTCAAACCACACAGACCCAATCACAAACAACATGTTCATTGCAAAAATCCAGACAAAGCATCCCTAGGGCTTGTCAAAAACTTGCATAGTATACTGCAAATCTAAAACGACATCTATGCAAATCATAAAAGTATCCTAGGCTTGTACAATAACTTACATAGTTACCACAAAGTCTACAACTAAAAATGAAAAAAAACTATAGCTAAGTACATCTAACCACACACTACAAGCTTTAAGTAATTTTATAGGGTAACATGCAGTTTTACTAATAAACTACTGGTAACTAAAAACCCGCTAATTGGCTTTACAAAAATATACATATATGACACACCAACCTCCAATACCTATTCCAATTCCTTTCTAAATGTTGCACTCGAGTCATACTGAACAACTCCTGTGCAAACAATTCTAAAATTTAACAACCCTGTTGCTGAATGAATGCTTTCTTATATATCAAGATGCATGCTTTCTTCTTTAATTTTCTTGACTATGCCCCTGGTCTCCCGCTTGCCGTGCTCCACTAGGAAAGAATTATTGGGCTTAGTAGGGCTGGGAAAAAAAAACGTTTTTCAAATCGTGTTTTTTTTCATGTTTTTTCATTAAATGTATTTTTAAACATATTTAAAGAGGCTAATATGATATTTCACTTGAAGTATTTTCATTTTTCAAATATAAGGAAACTTGAAATTAAACCATAATAATTCCCATTTTATGTTTTTATAAAATAGTCATAAGACCTTTCTCCTATATTTTATCAATTGTTTTCGTTACAATTGACAGTAGGTTTTAGCCTGCAGACTGCTGTTTTTAGGCTTCTACTACTAATTTAACTTGTTATTTATTCCAACGATATAAAATATTATCAATTTTACTTTTAAATATTAATGTATATTATATTTTTATATAGAATGAGTCTTAATGACAAAACTCAAAAGTGACTTAAGGGATGCAAATGAAATATTAAAAATATTGAAATTAAAATTATACCAAGATTGTAAAGGAAGGAGGATGAGTGAATGACTATATTAAATATTTGGGCTTTGGAATATCAAACATTTGTGATTCACTAATCACTAGTCCCCACTCCCCAAAACCCAGTCACTACTGAGTACTGACTACTGTGCTGTGACTACTGTCAAGCTCATTATCACTGGGCTCATCAGGGTGATCAGCCACATTTAATTTTTGATATAACTAATAAGTCTGATATCTCAGTCGTAATTGAAGCTATCGTGTGAGGAATGACAGTGGTGAAGGAGCAGGGCAGTAACAGGACCTTAGCTTAGGCTGCCTTAGCAAATCATCTCTCGTCAGTGCAAATTTTCAGAATTTCTAGATTATGAGCAATCAATAAATACTAGTTTTTGCAACGTCTACCCAACAAAAGTATATATGTTTAATGAGGGAGCCTTTGCAAACCTTATTAGTTCCTTATAAGACAGTCACACGACTTTTATTTTCACGTGTTTTTCAAATTCTGATTAAATAATTTATGATAAAAATGTTACTGAAAGCTGAAACAGAGTAATGAAAACATTAATGAAGCTTCAAACATAATATTATGAATATCAAAATTCAGAATATAAAATAAAAATATGGAAAACCCATAAAAATTTTGAACACAAATTCAGGGGTTTCCACTTTGTAGGAAATTGGAACCAAAAAATGTCCAAATTAGAGCATATTTGCTAAATTTATTCGTGGTAAACATGTAGATTCCACTATATATTAAAAAAAAACTAAAAAAGCTAATAGGCTACCTCAATTTTTTCAGGCTTTTTTTTGATGAAAAAAAAAAATTTTTGGAAAAAAACGAGCTTGTTTTTCCTTTCCCAACCCTAGTTACCTCTGTATTATACAATAGATGTAAATATTTGTAGACTTGTATCAATCCCCTCTGAGAAATAGCCTTTCTACAGAAAACATTCCTAACTCCGTCAGCCTCTCCTCATAGCTCTTACCCTCAAACCCAGAAATCACTTTTGTGTCTCTACATTGCGCTCTCTCTAGCATTTCTGTCCTTTAAATAAAGGATCCAAACGGCCCACACTAACTGGCCTAACTAGCTATTATACAGTTTTTCTTATAACTTCCTTGCTTTTGTAAACATCATTACGATTGATTTATGCCCAGCATCTTATTAGCTTTTTTCTTGCTCCCAAAACTGATTTAGCTACTTCAAATTGCTGCTTATAATCACAACCTAAATCTTTTTCTGCGTCCAACAGACTCAACAATTCCTATACATCGTAGTCTAAAACTTTTATTTGAGGAACCTAAGTAAAGAACCTTAATTTGCATAATTCATTTGCCACCTATCTGCCCACCCAAAAAGTTTATCAAGATCATTTGAAATTTTTACATTCCTTCAATTCCCTACTGATCGTAGCCACTTTGGTCATTCACTGCAACTTAGAAACCGTTACAATTTAAGTTCCGTTGGTTCTAAAATCATTTTATATAGGTATATTTGATGGCAACAATTAGTTACATACCAGCACTGAACCCTGTGGGACACCACTCTTACACTATTTCCCCATGATGACATTGCCATTTAGTTTTGTACACAGTTTTCTATTCCACAACCCACTCTTTTAATTCCAACCATGTACCACTACACATAACCACATGCAGAATAAACTTCTTCATCAGGCTTACTGCGAGGGCCACATTTTACCCCCATCAGCCAAAACCCCGGAATCATTCTTATGAAGCCTTTCTTCTCCGCCTCTTCCCAAACTTCACATTTCTCTCTCAGCATTCCGTACGACTCAATCTCCACTCTTTCTTCGGTCTCCCAGCGGTCGATTCCCAGCACACGTCACACGCATACATCCGTTTAACAACCGACTATCATCCATCTTCTCCACCATGACCAATCCATCTCAAGTAATTTCCATGTATATTCTCTCATTTGACCCCTTCTTGACACCACACACTCGTCTAAGATGTTCAGGTTCTCATTTATCAATTCTTCCACGCCTAACACGTCCTAAGATTGTCATCTGAACACATTGTACTTTGATCTATACCTCTTATTCCACACCATAGTTCATATTAGTCATTACTATACTTTAACACAGGTAACAACATACCCTCATGTAAGACACCTGCACTTACTCAAGACTTAGTCCCTTTACATCACACATATGATAGAATTGCACCAGCCACCTTCCTCCATTCACAACTTGTCTACTACAGTCTGCATCATCCGCTTCCCTTTTTCATCCAAAATATATACTATTTGGGTGTAAATTCAGACACTTGCTCCAGCTGCTCACCAATCTAACATAACTTCACACGAGAACTGTCTCACTCACAACCATAAACCTTACTCTTATCCTACGTTTTACTTTTCAAAACCCCCTTTACAGCACCATGGCAAATCTCATATACCAATCATCTTAACTCTTCAATATTGCCACGCAAAAACCCAAAATCAATTCGCATTTTAGATAGGTAGGGACGCCTCCACTCGTCTCCATTCTCCATCATTCTACACACCATTCCCTTGCCACCCCTACCTCTAATTCTTCATAACCCCATCCACATACAAATTGAATAACCAATGAGACATAACACATCCCTGCCTCACTCCGCTATTAATCTTAAACCAATCACTTTTGATTCCCTTTATTCTTACACACGCTTCCATATCGTCATACATACTTTTGATTCCATTCAGGAGCCTACCAACAGCATTAAATATTTCAGTAGCACCTGCACAGAGCTTTCATCCTACCGTATCATACACCTGTTGCAAAATCCATAAAACCTAGAATACCAACTTTATGTCTCTTCTGTCTACATCTGTCTCATTTGTTTTTCAATGTAAAGATTTTGATCCACACAATCCCTCTACCACTTCATAAATGCACTTGTGTCTCACCAATCAGCCCTACATCACTTGACTCACTCTTTCGACCAAAATACCAGTGTTATTAATTTCTTCTCCACAACACTCAATGAGTAATGTGCCCCTGTATAATTCCTTCAGTTACCAGTATCCCCCTTACCCTTATATTACTGCTGTCCTCCAATCCCTCGGAATTATACGTCTGTGAACGCTTTGTTACACAACTTCCAAATATAATCATCACCATCTCGCCTTCATTCTTAAACATTTCACCAGTAATGTCATACCTAACCTGCAGATTTACCATTTTCCAACTTTCTCACTCTACCCTATTCCCTCTACTCTATTAATGACCTCATCCCGAAAATACTTATTCCTCCTTTCACCATTAACCCAACACACATTCACTATCATCTCGTCATTAGTGCCAATGTTATGCAGATTTCGAAGTGCATTCCCTCCACACCCCTCACATTCATTTCATCAGCTACGAAAGCACCATCCCTATATTTATTTTTTACCTAAGCAGGATCCCCTTATTCTCATTTCATAACCTGTATATATATATATTATATATATTATATATATATAATATATATATATATTACTAATATACTATATATATATTATAATATATTATATATATATATATATATATATATATATAGTATAGTATATATATAATAGTATATATATAGGGCTCGTATACTTAAACCACGGGAGCCAATAAAAAAATGGAGTATCGGAATGGTTGGTAGATCCTTATCCCAGAGATTATTTACATATGCTAAGATGGCTGCCTTCCTTCATTATTTTTGTACAAATTGGGTATTTTTAATTTTAAAAAAATAAGTCACCCGGCCGACGTCTGTCTGTCGCCCGTTAGCGAGGAGGGGCACCCGCAGTTGACGCGGGGGGATGATTGTAGAGGCGGGGGGGCCGATACTTAGTCCCCACCCCCGGATCAAAAAAAATATCAGTTATATCAAGTATAATTTTTATCATGACGTCTCTGCAAACTTTATGTGCTACAGCTGAGTATCAATTTTAAACAAAATATATATGCTTTAGCTTACTGCATTTTCATAGCCTTACGTGTGAAGCATCAAAAAATATATATTGATTTCTTTTAAAAATTTGTTAATAGTTAAATTAAATTATATTTGAAAAATTCAAAAGAAATGCTTCTCGTTTTTGTTTTTTTTTTTTTGTTTCAGTAAATTACTAGAATCTTATCAGCAAATGCATTTCCGCACTGCTGTTTTACCAACTTTTAGTGAAGCCTCATTACTAATATTTTTCGCTCCCTGGATTTAATAAAAGGTCATATCATAGTATACATATATATTATATATATATATATATATATAATTATATAATGATACATATATACTATTATATATATATTATATATAATATATATATATATATACATATATATATATATATATATATATATATATCTATTATATATATATTATATATATATTATATATTACTATATATATATAAATAATATATATATATATATATATATATATATATACTATATATATATCGTATATATAGATATATAATTATTATAAAGTATAAATGCCCTCTTTAAAGATTGCCCAAATTTTGACATAATGAGCCATATAAATGCCCCAGGCATCTCCACAGTCAGTATCCCGCCCAATTCTTAGATCAGTGCCCGAAGTTTAACCATTCAGCTATCATTAATGTTACTAAATAGTAGTATGACTACTATTATATATATCTATATATATACTGTAATAAATATATTTAGTATATATACCTATTATATAATATATACCCACAATACTACTACACATCATATATCTAGCTCAACTATTAAACATACCATACTAGGTATATAAGTTATATAGTATATAATTATTTATTTAGTATACTTTATATATATATATATATAATATATATTATTATCATATATTAATATATAATTATAGTATATATATATTAAATTTTCTTTAACCATAGAATAGATCCTCTTATTGTTGTTCCATCTTATTTTTTTAAAGTTCAGGAGTCTGGGAGTTCCTTTAGAAGTGTATTTGCAGGTGCCATAGATAAACAATTCTGTTGGTTGATAGACTAAAAAGGCTAAAATCTTGCTGAGGTAAGGAAACCCTCTGTTTACTATATATATATAATATATATATATATATACTATATACTAATAAATATATATATATATAATATATATATAGATTTATATATTATATAGTATTATATATATAATAATATAATTATATATATATAATAGTACTATATTATTATATATGATATAATTGGGGAGTATCCTCCTTTATATATTGATGGTGCCCATTATTTAGTTTTAAGTTTTTTCTGTTATTCTCAGGGCGTAGGCTGCGCTATCCTGTGGAACTCCGTTCATTCCAGACGGTTAAAATCGGACATAGTATAATATGCCGCTAGACTATGTATCAAGTATCTCCCATTTGACACTTCTCTCTCTCTCTTTATATCTCAGTGGATACTGTTCCATTTCATGCATATGTTAATCCAATTATGTTCTTTCCCCGTACTTCTGGTTGATAATGTTTTATCACCAGAAGTACTCAAAGTTTATTTATTTAGGATTGAGATGAAGTATTGATCATTGTTGTTATTATATATTTTGCTGCTGTTATGTTTATAATACTGTCGTTGAACTTATATTGTGACTGTATTGTGAATCTTATATACTGATAAAACAATTACCGTGCCAACTACACCCTGGTGAAAGTGTATAGTGACGGGTGTCAGTTATAATTGTGAAGTGCCAAATAGACATTTATAATATATTTTGTGCACCACGGATACAGTCAAGGAAGTACGCAGTTGTTCATCACATACAGAAGAAACAAGTAAGGATTTCGTTTAATTGTGTTTCTCACACGAATCAGTAATTCGATATATCACCCACTCAAAGCATCTTTTATTTATAGATCCGTCCAGAACTTCTACTTGAACTCCGTCATAGGAAATAAGAAGCCCAAGCCCTACAAGCTCGTCGAATTGGGTAAGAGTTAATGCAAACACCTTTTGATTTAATCACATGTAAAGAGATAAGACATTAAAAGACTGTCTTCTCTTTCAGGCTTCTAGTCTTTGGTTTTAATTGCAAGCTTCTAGTTGTAGGTTACTTCGAGTTGCAGACTTCATTTTTGTTTCCGGTGCTTTTGTTTCAATTTTGGAGTGGAAATTCTAGTTTTGGTCACTTTTAATTTTGGGCTACAAGAGTACAGCATTCTATTTTGGATTACTTCTTGAACGAATTCAGTTAGAGATTCTTCTTTTTCGGATTGCAGGAGTATTTCTAAACTCCCCGAAGATATCTTCGTCCACACCACATTTCCACTTGGTATCTCTTATTGTTCTGCTTATTAGACTTTTAGTATATTACTTGAGTGCCCGACTCGCCAGACATATTCATCTCATCTTTTTCTAGTAATACATTTTGATTCAATTGCTGTATTTCTATTCCATCTCAGAAGAGTCAACGTTTAGTTGAAATTCACGTTTCATTATTTCGCTGAAAATTTTTGTATGATTAATCATCGAGCAGAATCTTATTCGATCTGCCTAGTATATCAGTGGGATTGATCTCAATCCACCTATAGTCTCACTTAATTCACCGTCTCTATGTTTAGTAGAGCCTCTCTTATTCTTTTTTGTACACATTATGTGTTTGTAATAATCGTTTGTAGGGAAAGTAAAAGTCTCAGTTTGTATACGTTCTTTTATTATCCACCGGCGTTCTTTTTGGTTATTCTTTTTTTAATATTTCAATTATCACAGGTTTTTCGCTGTCTTTTTCTTACCACCACTCACTCAAGATTCCATCTTGGGTTTGTCGCTTTCACGTGTTTTACCACCACTTCACTCAAGATTTCCATCTGGACCGACATAATTGACGAATGCCGCAACACGCTTACACGCGATTGATGCTAGATCAGACAAAGTGTTCCCGACGCACAACTACCCTACGATAGAGTAAGGCCTTGTTCACGGCTACGGCCTGGGTTTTTTCAGCAGCATCTCGTATCTCAGAGTGAAGGCTGAAGGTCTGAGAAGTGGGTAAGAAATCACGGGTGAGAGACTCAGATTTTTTCCTATTTTACTATGACAGCTTTCTTCATATTTCATAATCAGGGTCTGGAAAAGTGATTCGTGTTCTCTTCATTTTGTAGCGCAATTCATTCTGTTTCCATCAGAATTTCAGTTGCAGTTAAATTCAGTTTTTACGAATCCATTCGACATTCCTAGTCCCCGTAACATAAGAGAAATTTATTTGGCGCCCGAACAGGGACTATTTTGTTCCTGTTTGGTGTCAGCGCGCCGCTGCGCATTGCCAATTCTCTGCTCATCACAGTTCTCTGCTTATCAAAAGTACTTCATATTGTCTACTTTTCATCGATTTCGCTGCTGAAAATATTTGGAAGAAAATATTTCATACGGTTTCTTCTCAGCAATCTCGCTGAATCATCGCTGATTTCGTGTATTTCCACAAAAATCTGGTTGTTTTGAAACCACCATTTTTTCGCCTGATATTACTATAACACTTTTCTCCTTGTTATTTACTCTGCATTCCTTTATCTCCTCTTTCGTATTGCAGTGGACTTACAAGAAGTAGAAGTAAGTCATATGGATGATCCCAATAAAGATTTTATGGGATCAGGCGGAGTGAACAATGCAAGCTTTCCTAAGAGCAGATTAAAAAAGAAGGCATCGGATATAGATTTTGCGGACTACGAGTAGTGCTAGTGTTAGGATATAGTTGACAATTTAGCTCTAGCGCTAGACTATTCTGATTGTAGGGGTAGATAGGGCTAGAAACGCTGATGTTAATATCACTAACATCGCACAATCAAATACACATGAGGTCATGCCAATAGAGCAGGCCGAGGAATTAGTAAAAACACTGAAAAAGGATCTCGGAGTATTGAAAGAACGTAGATCTCAAAGGCTAAGGAACCCGGATACCACAGGTAAGTATGCTAGTCCGGTAAGTCAGCCAGCTCAGCAAGGAATTTCGGAGGAACGTCTCGTTGATCTTCCAGATACAATGCTCCAAGACTTTCCACATTTGAATTTGGATACTCCGGTGATCTCTCCGGAATTTTCTCAAACTGATGCTTCTCTAGGGGAAGATATTCGGTATGGAACTTCACAACACGCGGATGGAATTCAACCACCAAGTGAACAAGATGGATTTCTTCGTTTTCCGCCACCAACAAAGGCTGAAACAATGCCTTTGCCTGTTCTAAGTTCAGAGGGTATCTCCCCCTCTGCTCTTCATCAACACCGACAAGTTATTTCTCCGGTAATCACCGCTGCCTCAGGTCTTCCACACTCATCGCAGAATGATTTTTCCACATCTCGGAATGTTCCTGCTCACTATTCCAGAAGGCCTGGTTTTATTCCACCTCAACCTCAACAACCTCATACTAAGTATTACACAAACTATTCAGACCGAAGAGAACATCATATGGAACTGATTTCGGAAGCCATTGTTCTCTTAACGCAGTTACTAAAGAACTCCCAGAAGTTGAAAGTCGTCGATCCTGGGAAATACAAGTATGAGGCAGACCAGGATATCCTTGAATATTTCGTTGATTTCGAGGCATATTGCAGCCTCAATTACCCAAACGCTCCTCAGCAATGGTTGCGTTTGTTGGGTCGACAATTGGAAGGGTCATTCCTCCAATTGTACAAACTTATCACCAAGGATGTCAGGAATTATGCTTCTGTCAAAGATACCCTCATACGTTGGTATCACACAGAAGAAAAACGTAAAGACAATTATAGGCTTCAAGCCTACCACGCTGCTTACCGTCATAAGAACGAAGGCATACGTATGTTTGCTCTTCGTTTGGAGCAGTTAGCCCGTAGGGCATATAATGGCTTAGACATGCGCAAGCACAATTCTCTGCGCACCGCATTTATTCTTAGCCTTCCACCTTCTCTTAAGGAACGGGTAAACGAATATATTGTCCAAAGGGAACATAATACACGAGCACGTGTCGCGTGGGAGGATATCGTCAGCTTTGCTGATTCACTATATCAGCAGGATCAAGCATTTCCGACTCCTATTTCAGACGGACGACCAACTCAGAGCCCTATAAGGAAATCCCATATTTCAAACACAATCGAATCGCTGGATAAAGATTTGAATGAAACGATACGTATCGATGTCGTTCATCCCACCGGTTGGGTAGATACTTTGAAGGATGAGACCAACAACTATGGTAAAGGTCGCAAATCTACTTCCTACAGTTCTAGAGTTGCTGATCCTCCTAATGGAAATCAGTATAGCAGAAATACCAACCGGAAGGAAAGCAGATATTACAGAGATAATCGCCGACAAGATGATGACCGGAAACAGAGTTCGTACAACTACAATCGCCAGAGGATCACATATTCGCCTTCAGCACCCAAGTCCCTCGCAGAAGTAAGATGCGAATATTGTGACAATATTGGCCATTGTATGCAAGATTGCTACAAATACCTCGGTATTTGTAGTTATTGCCGGAAAAAGGGACATATCCGTACTGAGTGTCGGTCATATCGATCGCCACAGAAATCACCACCTATTTCCCGGCGGGTAAATTGTCCATTCTGTAATGGACCACATCCCGGAATCAAATGTCCTTACAAAACTCCTCCTCGGACTGCAGATAATCGTCCAAGGTCATCACCTCAGAACTCCGCTCCTCAGAACCATAATTCAGGAGCCATCAAGAAGATTTCGTCGTCATCAAATGCGAAACTCAGAAACACAGCCCCCGCTCCAATGCCGAGGAATACCGAGCGATCAACAGACAATACGGCGGATGAAAATTCTCGTCCTACTCGCAGATACCTGGACCCGTGTGAATGGTGTGATTTATCCCATTATGAGGGCCAGTGCAAGGGTGTAAATGATAAGCCAGTTAGCCACGGCGCTGAAGCTTTAAACTGGCCACCTCCCCGGAAGTGAGTCATCCGGTGGAGCAAATTGAAGCTGACTCAGGAAACAACTCCAATAATGTAGAAACGCAGAACCTCGAAGGTCAATTAAAGACCATTCAGGTAAATTTGGTTTCGGCTGCACAGATTGACCCATTATTGGTTTCCGTTGCCTTCAGTCCTAATAGTTCCGGATATTACGGATGCATGGTCGATACAGGGGCCAGTGTGAGTCTGATTAGTTCTACCTTGGTTGCTGATCAACTTAAGAATGTGGAACTGCATCCATCGGCTGAAGTGGGAATTAAGGCCATAAGTGGATTACAACGGAACCACACAGTTCCCATTACTTCATATGTTGAACTTCCACTTTATTTCTCCAAAACCTTTTCGAAGAATACTGGGTTCATGACTAAACCAATTCCCTTTTTCGTGGTCCCCACTGAGGTAATGCCGGAATTGATGGTCTTAGGAGCTGTTTCTTTGAAAGACAATGACTTAATGCCCGATTTAACTAATAGGGAACTTGTACATCGGGTAGGAGATGAATTCGAAGTCATTGCTTTGGATCATAGTTTGTCGCTCCCTTTCTTTAGCTGTGTAACTACCCATTCTACTGTTCTTCCACCTTATTCGTGTAAGATGGTGAAAATAAAGGGTCCTACGGACAATTCATTATCATTGGTGGGTTTTCAGGGGGTTGACAATACAAAATGGCAACCTATTTCTGGTATTTTAGATCTCAGTACGCCGTCACAGGTTGCAGTAATGAATATAACAGGAAAAAACCAATATCTCCGGAAAAATACAATTATTGGAAAAGTAGTGGCTTTAACTGAAGAAAATCATTTCCAAGCAAATGCTTATACAGTACACGCTGAGTCCGATAATCGCTTTCAGAAAAAAGAAAAATGGACACCGGATAAATTAGCTGAGGAATTTTGTTTTGCAGACCTACCAATCAGTTCAACACAGAAACAGAAACTCGTACAACTACTAATGAATCACCAAGCTGCTTTAAGTTTTGGTGACCACGATGTTGGGGTGGCCACAAATATCACCCACGCCATCGAAGTGGAAAGTACGCGTCCTGTTCGACTTCCTGTTCGACGATTTCAGGGACCTTTAGCTCAGGAAATTGAGCAACAATGCAAGGAATTGCTAGAGCAAAATATTATACGTCCTAGCAAGTCCCCTTACTCGGCCCCAGTGGTACCAGTTAGAAAGCCCGATGGTAAGTTACGTTTATGTATAGACTATCGGAAACTAAATAACGTAACCAAGACGGATTCTTTCCCGTTGCCAAACCTCATTGACATGATCTATAACATGTATGGTAATGTTTATTTCACCACTATAGATCTTGTCCGTGGATATTACCAGGTTTCCATGGAGCCGGACAGTGTGGAAAAGACTGCTTTTTCCACACCATTTGCTCAATATGAGTACTTGAAGATGCCCTTTGGGGTAAAAAATGGTCCGGCCACATTTCAAAGAGGTATGATGCTAGCGTTGGATGAGTTACCATGGTCTGAAGTAATGGTTTACTTGGACGATATTATTGTTATGAGTAAAGATTTTGAAGATCATCTCATAACCTTGGACAAAGTTCTTTCCGCTTTGGAAAAAAATGGTTATAAACTTAAGCCGAGTAAAACACGTCTCTGTCGAACAGAAGTAGAATTTCTTGGTCACAATATTTCGGATAAGGGTATCCTACCCTTGCAGAAAAATCTAAAAGGGGCTTTAGAATTTCCTGTCCCTAGCACAGTAAAACAGTTACGTCAGTTCCTAGGTATGGTAAATTTCTACCGCAGGCATATTCCTAACTGTTCGCAGATAAGCAAACCCTTGTCTTGTCAGACAGGTGGGAAAAAAGTGCAATGGACACCAGAGTGTCAACAGGCCTTTGATGACTTGAAAAAGGCCCTAGTCAACCCCAGTTTGTTGGGATTTCCCGACTACTCTCCGACGTCGTCTCCGATGGAACTTCATGTAGATGCCTCTGATTTCGGAGCTGGTGCGTGCCTTTCACAAATACAAAGTGGGGAACGTAAACCTATTGCATTTATTTCTATGTCTTTTAATGGAGCTCAAAGGAATTATGGGGTTATCGACAAAGAGCTTACAGCACTAAGATGGGCCGTCAAATCATTACGACCTTTTCTTCGCGGAGTGAAATTTATTATTTTCACTGATCACATGCCCCTTATATACTTACAAAACATGAGTCTTGTCGATGGGCGACTCGCCAGGACCATGGAGGAACTGTACGAGTATGATTTCGAGATACAACATATTTCTGGAACCAAGAACGTTGTCGCTGACGCTTTATCTCGTTCCCCAGTTGAAGTTGATTCTGAACCTGTACCAGTAGATGCTTCATTAGATTACATCCCTGAAGGATTTTCCCAAATTGAAATAGCAGGAGGAGGTGACTCCCTATATAAGTGTTTTTCGCTTTATTTGTATGGTACAAAAGATCGACATGCAGAACTACGGAAAGGTATCATCCAAGAACTCCGGAATCACCCTCAGAAATATAAGTTACAGGGTAGGCAAATCCAAAAGAGATTAAGATTACTTCAGATACCAGGACAATTGCCTCTTCCGGAAGTTCTTACTGCTTTTGCAGAAATGTATAAAGTAGCAGTTAGGGTTTATTACAATAATGATCGACCAATTGTACATGGTAGTCAGTTTAGAGATCAAAGCTGTTGTTTAAAATGCCTTAGTGGCATCCACTACAATTACTTGATGCCGATGGCTACCGAAACACAAGAAGAAAATGATGACTCCACTGGAATACATCCGACGTCGCAGAAGAAATAGCTTATTGTAGTCTACAGGTTATCCAATCTCGGATAATTTTCAAATGTGTTGGTCATAAAGTAAGCAATATTGTTGGTAATCTTTGTTGAAGAGAGTAAAGAAAGATCTAAATTCAAAGAGTAAGTACGTAAGTATATATATATTACGGTCAGTCTCAGATCATCGGGTAACTCAGTCCCTCAGTAAGTCAGTCAGTCAGTCAGACACTCAGTCAGCCAGTCAGTCAGTCAGTCAGTCACAAAAGGATATGAAGAATGAACTTCAGGTGTAAGTCATATTGTTATAGGTTAGATAGGTCTAGTTTTGTTTTTCTTTGTTATGATGGCCGCGTCAAGTGAGATCCTGCTTGGTAAAGCAGGGTATTACGACAAGGTTATCAGGGTTAGTATGTAATTCTGTCATTTCAGATTGTGTAAGCAGTTCTCGTTGATGTCCTGATGAAAGAAGGAGACTACATCCAAAAATCTGAATAAATTGATTCTTTCAACTCTTATGCAAAAGAAACTCTCTGTCCTTATTGCCAATGATTTATTATTGGGAATAAGAAAGTGTTATATTATGATATATTATAGTATACTAGGTTTAGGAGAATAGATAGATATTGTAGTTCCGTATCCGATTGAAATGTGGGGATGCGCATAAAGATGCCAAAAGGCGAATAAGGATGTCAGAATGTAGATATTAATTGCATAATGTAAGGACATAAGGACTTATAGCCGCTTTCATAATTTCTGACTAGTTTCCTTATCACACACATTTACATTCAAAGTTTATTCTGCCTTATACTAGTAAGTTTCAGCTATCACTCGCAGCATCACTGAATACAGATTTTCTTACACTCTATCAAAAATGGTTGATAACATGTTATGGAAATCTCTCCATCACACTTTATTTTATTGTAAATAAAATACACATGTTTACATACCTAGGCATGTATTATATATGGATAGGTATGGATGCATCTGTATTTCTGCATCAACCATCACAGAACAATTACTCAGAAAATTTGTAAAACATAACACACATACATGCACGATAATATGTATATTAAATGTTGTATTAATTTATGGTAATTTATTCTCGCAGCTGCTGTCTATCTCAAGTTTCTGAAGCAGTTCCTTTCATCTCAAGATCTCCAGTACCATGCCGACTTTACTTGTCGTTGGAGCCAGTGTGGTGGCACTCTTTAAAGATGAGAAAAGAATGCTCTACCAAAGATATGGGATAGATGTTCAAACTGATTTCAGTTCAGGTCGTCATATCGCTGCCTGTCCCACTAAAGTGGAGGCGAAGATGAATTCATCCGTGGATTTTGTGCTTATTTGGGCGTTGACCACCTTAGCATGGAAGAAGAGAGAAGTAGTTAATGCTGAGAACAAAATCTCATCAGTATTTGAACCAGTACCTGATTTTCCTATTGACGGGGTACCTCCGATCATGACCCAGATCACCGACATGGCAATGAAGGCGAATTCAGCTGTAAAAGTTTATCTCATGATTCCGCCGATTCAAGATTTCTACGCCTTTAACCAGAAACGTCTCCGTAAGGACTGGGGTTCAGGTTTCAATGATTATTTCAAAAATGACCCCATTCTGTCTCCCGAAAACATGAGAGACCATGCCATCAAGGCTCACAAACGACTGGAAGGATTGGCATATCCAGAATTTGATTGTTTACGAGGTAATTATGTCCTAAATTTCCATTACGGCATAGATAAACACAGTCGGGATGAGAGAATGCCTCCACTCAGAAAATACTTAAAAAAAGAACAGATGACTCTGAACTCACCATTGTTACCGGATGGAGTTCATCCTAACCGGCTCTTTTTAAAATCCTTTATGGAGAAATATAAGAATGAATTTTCATTCCCCAGATCATCTCACAGATCTTCTTCTAGATCCCACTCGTCGAGGAGTTCAAAAAGCTCCAGGAATAGTTCCAGAAGTTCTTCAGGCTCCAGTGAACATCGTGATCGAGATAGCCGTTCTTCTGCCTATAGTGAGGAACGCGACCAGATAATACAATCTGCGATCAGAGTGGTGCAGCCTTCGACTTCTACTACTCGTCCCAGTATGAGGGAGAGGCTGGTATTTCCCCAGACTTCCACCTCTTCTAACCTCGATCAGTTTCCAACATTTCCAATGGAAACGGCTTTACCTGATCTCCAACACCTTTCTGTTGCTCAAACTGGATGGAATCAAGGGATTCCACAACCTCAGCCAAATGTATATATCCCAGAGTTCACGGCCACTTTGCAACCTCAATCTCAAATTGCTTATCCTATCTCGGATAAGTTGTCGCAGTATTTGACGCCACAGACGTCAAATGTGCAGCCTTCGACAACAACCACCATGACCCCAGAATTTCCAAATGATGCCTTAACCCAAGGGATAATAAGATCCAGTATTCGGTGGGCCATGGAGCAATTCAATTGGAGAGAAATGACAGACCACCAAAGAAGCCTATTGTTTCAGCTATGGCGTCAGAAATTGTCTGAGGAAGAAGAAACTACCAAGATCGTGTCGTCATTTCACTATCATCGTTCTTAAGTGTTGGATGTTCATGTTGTTGTTGGTTGTGTTGTAAATAGTTTTTCTGTGATTTAGTTATAGTTTCGATGTTAGTTTGTCTCAAAGGTTTATTTTCTTTTTGTCTTCATATATCACCTACCAAGCCTGCTAAGCTCTCCAACATCCTCATTGATTCCTCTGTTGTAAAAATGTAGGTGGGGGTTTAGGCTTGGTGTGGGGGGATATAATGGGGAGTACCATCCTTATATATGATGGTGTCCCATTATTAGTTTTAGTTTTTTCTGTTTCTCAGGAATATAAATATTATGGTTAATAGTTATCAAAGTATCAAAAGTTTACATTGATTTACGTTTTGGTTTATTTCTTTTATTTCATTTCATGCATATGTTAATCCAATTATGTTCTTTTCCCCGTACTTCTGGTTGATAATGTTTTATCACCAGAAGTACTCAAAGTTTATTTATTTAGGATTGAGATGAAGTATTGATCATTGTTGTTATTATATATTTTGCTGCTGTTATGTTTATAATACTGTCGTTGAACTTATATTGTGACTGTATTGTGAATCTTATATACTGATAAAACAATTACCGTGCCAACTACACCCTGGTGAAAGTGTATAGTGACGGGTGTCAGTTATAATTGTGAAGTGCCAAATAGACATTTATAATATATTTTGTGCACCACGGATACAGTCAAGGAAGTACGCAGTTGTTCATCACATACAGAAGAAACAAGTAAGGATTTCGTTTAATTGTGTTTCTCACACGAATCAGTAATTCGATATATCACCACTCAAAGCATCTTTTATTTATAGATCCGTCCAGAACTTCTACTTGAACTCCGTCATAGGAAATAAGAAGCCCAAGCCCTACAAGCTCGTCGAATTGGGTAAGAGTTAATGCAAACACCTTTTGATTTAATCACATGTAAAGAGATAAGACATTAAAAGACTGTCTTCTCTTTCAGGCTTCTAGTCTTTGGTTTTAATTGCAAGCTTCTAGTTGTAGGTTACTTCGAGTTGCAGACTTCATTTTTGTTTCCGGTGCTTTTGTTTCAATTTTGGAGTGGAAATTCTAGTTTTGGTCACTTTTAATTTTGGGCTACAAGAGTACAGCATTCTATTTTGGATTACTTCTTGAACGAATTCAGTTAGAGATTCTTCTTTTTCGGATTGCAGGAGTATTTCTAAACTCCCCGAAGATATCTTCGTCCACACCACATTTCCACTTGGTATCTCTTATTGTTCTGCTTATTAGACATACAACAATTCTTACTGTTTGCAGACATCATTTCATCTCATCTTTTCTAGAATACTTTTGATTTCAGTTGCTGTATTTCCTATCTCATCTATCTCAGAAGATCAACTTTATTGAAATCACCGTCTTCATTATTTCGCTGATAAATTTTTGTACTGATTAATCGTCGAGAGATTTATTTCGATCTCCTATATATCAGTGGATTGATCTCAATCCACTATAGTCTCATCAATTCACCGTCTCTATGATTTCATAGAGCCTCTCTTATTCTTTTTGTACACATTTTTACATTGTGTAATAATCTTTTGGAAAGTAAAGTCTCAGTTTTATACTTCTTTTATTATCCCCGCGTTCTTTTGGTTATTCTTTTTTAATATTCTTATAAGGTTGTCGCTGTCTCTGTCTTTACCACCACTCACTCAAGATTCCATCTGGTTGTCGCTGTCACTGTTTTTACCACCACTCACTCAAGATTCCATCTGACCACAATTGACGATGCGCAACACCTACACGCGATGATGCTAGACAGACAAAGTAGTTCCACGACAACTACCCACCGATAGAGTAAGGCCTTTTCAGCATACGCCTGGGTTTTATTCAGCACATCTCCGTATCTCAGAGTGAAGGCTGAAGGTCTTAGAAGTGGGAAGAAATTCACGGTGAGAGACTCAATTTTTTCCTATTCTTACTATTGACAGTTCTTCATTTTCATAATCAGGGGTCTGGGAAAGGTTGATTCGTATTCTCTTCATTTGTACAGTCAGATTCATTCTGTTTCCATCAGAATTTCAGTTGCAGTTAAATTCAGTTTTTACGAATCCATTCGACATTCCTAGTCCCCGTAACATATATATATATATATATATATTGATGAATAAATATCTAGGCCTATCAATTATTACTATACCGATTAAGTAATCACACTTACTCTTTATTATAATGAAATCCTATTTCCTGCAGTAATTCTTCACTCCTCTTCTTTCTTGATTTAATCCTTTTCAGGAGACTGTTCTCTCTTTCTATCAAGTTCTTCTGGTTGATACAAAAGACAAGTTAATCCAGTTTCTTGAGATGTTTTTGTTTTGACTGAGACCCGCTCACAACTATGAGAAAACCAATAACATACACAAGCATGAAATGCGCCCCACACACTCATGTATCCTACTTAGGTAGGATTCTCACAATCACTGCAGGCAACATTCACACACAAACTTTACTTTCAAAGATGATTCCTTCTTTAGTTCTTGTCTTTATAGAATATTCTCTCTTCTCTTGTTTCTTCTTAGTAATTATGTTTGTTGTAATTTTGTCTTCTTAATTATTGTTAACATTTACTATATTAATCTTAAGTTTAATTTAATCAAAACTGAGGGCTTGTGATCCCTTTCTCTGAAAAAGATCATAAAATATTTAGAAAAAAATATTTAGAAATTACTTTCTATAAAATCATATATCTACTACATAATTTAATACACTAAAACAAATGCTAGTTTCTTCATCTTAAGGATGAATAACATTTGTTTCAATGTCACCTTCACCGTTAAACTTATGTACATGTTGTTGCTCCTCTCAGCAACAATCAACCTCCTCTTCTCCATTACCATTATCTAAAAACAATATATATATATATATTATATATATTATATATAGGTATATATAGTTATATAAGAATGATATATATATAAATATATATAGGTATATTATATATATTATATATATATAGTAGTAGTGATAGTATATATATATACAAAAGTTGTTCGTTTACTGCTCTATAATTACTTTTCCAGACGACGCGCATCCGATTGGATATATAACGATAATAGAAGACTTGAAAAAAGGAGCTGCAATCGAAATTCCAGATAGTAATACTAAATCCGATAAAGTAAATGATCACATGCACAAGAGGAGGAGATGGAAACTGATAATATTATTTGAATCTGCCATCAAGTATGGAAGTGTGAATGACTCTCCTGTTGAAGACGCTAATTCTGTAAGCAGTCCTAATGAAAGAAAAACAGGTAGTAAAGTTTAACATTTGATACATTTTTACTTAGGATGAATATGCCTTATAATGCTAATAATATATACCTATGTAGTATATATATATATATATAATATAGTATATATATATATATATATATTATAATTATATATATATAGGGTGAGTGGGGGTATAATATATATAATATATATATATAAGTACTAGTAATAAAGTAAACTTAGATTATATATATATATATATATTATATAGATATAAAAGTATATATATATTATAAGTATATATATATATAATTTATATATATATATATATATATAATATATATAATATATATATATTATTATATATATATAGTAAGTATATACCGTATAATATATATATATATAGTGTATTAGTAAGTATATAAAAGTATATATAGTATATATATATATATATTATATAGTATAATTAATATTAAAAGTAGTAAAAATATTATTATATATTATACTATATAATAATATATACCTATATGATATATATTAGTTCATATATATTATATATATGTTAGGTGTGAGAAAAATTGATAAAATGAGGAATGAACGTATTAGAGAGAATTGTGTGAGTGATGTGAGAAATGGGGTAAACAAGAGAATAAATGAAAGTATGTTGAGATGGTTTGGTCATGTGGAAAGATAATGAAATGATAGTCGGTGGTTAAAGGATGTAAGTGGTGAGTGGTGGGAACAACGGCTGAGAGACCGAGAGAAAAGTGGAGTTGAGTCAGTTAAGCGAATAGTCTGCAGGAGAGAAATGCGGCAGTTTATGGCAGAGGCGAAGAAGAAAGGTGCATATTAGAGAGAATGGCGGGGTTTTGTGAGGGTATGGTTGTGGATTCCCACCTTGGCCAGGGAGGATGAACCCTACACTGGACGATTTACCATAGTGAGGATCCGTCGCCTGTCGTGAAGGCTCTAGGGTGGGAGGTTATGTCTGAACTGCGACGAGTTTTCTTACCAAATTAATGTACAAAGGGGGCGTAAGGCTGGGCTTTTCTTCGTTCAATTTTTTGTCATTATTTTCTTCTACGCTTTTCTTTTCCCGATGCTTGTCACCACACCTTACTCTCCCAGTCTTGGGAATTAAAAGGAAGATGAAGAAAGAAAGAAAGATGTATCATATATATAATATATACATATATATATATATAAATATACTATATATTATATTATATAATATATCTTATATATAACTATATACTATATACCTATGTATATATACTAGTATATACTAATATATTTATATTTATATATACTATGTTATGATATTATATAATATAATATATCATATATAATATATATAGTACATATATATATATATATATATTACTTATATAATATATATATTTATATATTGAGTATAGTACGTTGTATATATATATTAATTATATATATATTATTATATATTAATCTAATTAATATAATATATATATATATATATATATTATATTATATATATTAACTTATTATATTATATATATGTAGATAAATAGTTTATTATACCGATTATACCGTATATATAATTATTAATATATATTATTATATATATATATATATATTATAATATTATATATATATTATATATATAGTTATTATATATATATATATCATATTATATATATATATATACCGTAATATATATATATATATATATTAATATATATATTATATATATATATATAGTATATATATATATATATATATATATATATATATATATATATATATATATATATATTATATATATTTATATACTTATATATATATATATATATAATATATATATATATATAGTATATATATATATATATATATATATATATATATA
>JABUQX010059724.1:42500-47540 GCA_015478945.1 Trachelipus rathkii | reverse complement strand
AATGTTTTAATAGAAGTTTTTTACAAATTAAAATATATTAGAATAATGAAGTAAAAAGTATATAGATATTAATCATATAATAATATACAAAGATGTATATATTTTTTCCCTTTCTTTTTAACATTTCCATATATTAATAAATATAAAACAGCAAACAAATTTAAATATCAGGCAAGACCCGAGAGTCCAACATGATCGCAAAAGCGTTCTCATATTCGAAAAACATATTAAAATTCATTCATTTATATCAAAGTAATTTATTTTAAATAATCTTAATCAAAATGATAATAATAAATAATTAACTTAATATATATATAATAATAATTAATTCAAATAATAATAATAGATAATAATAATAATAAATATAAATCACTGTAATCTTGACTAAAAATAATTTCACTTATATCTTAACAGCCTATAACTTTTGTAATAATTTTATTGTTTTAAAAATAAAAATAAAGATGCTTCCTTATCCATCAGTTCGACCTTGAAACATTTGATACTTTGTCATTAAACTCTCATTATTATTGCTAATTTAATACGAATACTTAATGTAAATATCTGACGAAAACATACTTATTAATGTATTTATTTTAAAGATTTTTCTGTATTCTACAATGGAAAAATTTGATAAACTATGAAATAATATTAATGAAATACAAATTTATATACTGAAATATTGCATAAATTATAGTAATCTCAAAAAATATTATATACTAACACCATATCACTTAGCTCTTAACTAACTTCCCTAGTAATATAACACTACATTATTTTTAAAAGAACATTTAGACTTGTCATAATGTGCTTCCATTGTTTACTATATATACGAGGAATTTTCATGTCTAGGAACAATAATTTTAGATTCGCATATAATAAACTACTTTACGGAATTGTGCGTATTAAAATCTTCCTCCTTGTGGCGCCAACTGAGAAAACGAAGAATCTCGATCATTAATTACGAGGATGCCACCGATTGCTTCGCTTGCGTCGGATATTGGAAGGTGGAATCTTCTCATCATTCAAAGGGTTACTGTGTCTTGGATGAGAGATTCGCTTTTTGCACGAACCTAGGGAAATCTTTTGAGTCAACAAGTGCCCACTATTTTACCAATTTCTTGAGGGTGACTTCTTTTTCACTAACAGATGTTCCCAAATCTAAACCTTTGCCAAGCAGTTTAAAGGTGGAAAACCAATTTGAGTACTGTAAGTACAGAAATTATTTAACACACTAAATACTTAAAAAGAGTTACCAGTTATAAATTAGGGAAGTAAATTGCGATATATATTTCCTAAGGGAAAACATCGTAAAGAAGGTTAGTCATTGAAATACAAACTACATCAGAGTTTAAAGGTTTGGCCAAGTTTGAACTCTGGTAAGTACCTTTTTGGGGGGCTTTAATATTTGAAGTGTGGCATATTGTACAACATTTAAATAAAAATATTCTAACAACTTGAACATGAAAAACATAGAATGTTTTACAAAACAAATTTTTGAAAAAATGGGTGACAGATAAAATTCCCCATAATAGCTATTAGAAAAGTGAGCAGATTTGAAATGAGCTGAAAAATAAAATACCCAAAAATTTAGACATTTTTAATATATTACAGAAAATTATCTTTTATTATAATTATTGTCTGCATTTTTCATCTATTCATGTATGTTTTTTTTTTTGTTTTTTTAAGCAAAAATTACTAGAAAAATATACAAAAATTGTTTATTGCATTTTTTTTCTTTTATATGTTTCTGAGGAAAGTTCTTTTAAGAATTACTATATATATATATAGATCAAATTATGCAATTGACACCTGTAAATTAAGTAATATAATTAAGATTAAGATTATTAATTTTTTTTTTATTTGATAATGAAATACAAGTACGTAAATCAGTATTAGTGAAAAATTTTCGTTTTATCATATTTAAAATGACCCTATAGACTAGTAGAATTACTTAAAGTTAATCGTAAAATGAACAGCAGAGAATTCAAAATCTCGTAGAGGTTTGTTAACAAAAGTGTGTACATGAGTTTGTTCTTATAGTAGAGGGATAGAGTAAGGCATTGAGAAGAGAGTTATAAAGACGGCATTGTGGTGTAGTTTGAATTGCTCCAGAGCGAGAAGGAAAAATGCCGCTGAATGCGGGAGAATGCAGAGGAAGAGATATCCCTCAAGATCGTGATATGAAGTCTGACCCAATCGATCCCCCTTATTTCTTCCGTTCATTTCTTTCCCCCACTTATTTTCTTCGTTCATTTTTTTCCCTCATTCCTTTCCTTTCTCGTGCGGCATTATATCACATTACAACAGACAACCACAACATTCGTTTTTTATATTATATATATATATATCTTTTTACTTTTAATTGACTATTAAATCTACTAATTATCGTCCTTTCATTATAATATTATGCATTAATTACATTGTCGTGGTCCCGCGAATATTTACTAGGAGGTGAAAATTCATTTGTTTTTTTTTACTAAAATTATGCATTAATTACATATTGTCGTAGCCCCGCGAATATTTTCCGGTAAGAAATATCTTCCTATATATATATATATATTATATATATATATAATAATAATATATATATTAAGTTATATAATATATACATTATAATACATTTATATTATTATATATAGTTTTACTTTTTTAATAATAAATTATTACATTATTTTTTTCATTTATTATTAGTTAAAATAATATTTATCGTAGTCCCGCGAATATTACAGTGTAAAAAAAATTTCGGTTTTTTGTTTTTAACCCGTTTTTTTAAACCCGGTTTTTTTTAGTGAAAGGCTTAAAAAGCCAAGTGTTTTTTTTTTCTTTTTTTACGTGAATTAAAAATAAGTTTTTTTTCAATGTATCAGGAAATCAGAAAAGCAATAACATAATAATAATTTACCAAAGATGAAGGTAAAACCTTTTGAGTTACGACCCCCAGACACCCCAGAAGGTCACTAGGACCAAGGTCACCAAGCGTCACGAAAGATCACCAAAGGTCACCAAATCACCAAAGATCACCAAAGTACAAAAAGGTCACAAGCGTAAAGCCACAGT
This sequence comes from Trachelipus rathkii, assembly GCA_015478945.1. Classification (NCBI taxonomy): domain Eukaryota; kingdom Metazoa; phylum Arthropoda; class Malacostraca; order Isopoda; family Trachelipodidae; genus Trachelipus; species Trachelipus rathkii. Next base: position 44,483 of record JABUQX010059724.1, on the reverse strand, counting down.
TGACTTAAACTTGCCCAAATTGACCAAAAAACAGAAAATATTATATTTTTGACCTAAAACATTAGAAATGTTTCTTTACCCTAAAAAAAATATGCTTTAAATATAAGAATTACAATAAAATTGAAAAATTTATTAATTCTACTGACTTTTAATATTTTTAAAAAATATTCCTATTGCAACAAGATTATTTAAAAACACAAATTATAACAGAATTAAATTTGTGTGTATATAAATGAATGATTCCAACTTAGAAAATATTTTAATAAAGAAGATTTGTTTAACATTTGCAATAAAATTTGAAAGAAGTTTGTAAGAAACAATCAGCGTTCACCATGACAAATAAGTTCGACTAAAACATTAAAGTTACAGCTACCTTCTCTGTTCTTAAAAATTTACGAATTGCCAAGAATAATTAATATAAGTATCAGTAGAACTTAAAAATATTAGGTTAATAATTAGGGTTAATGATGTTGATAGAAAATTATTATTATTTTTGAAATATAGAAACTTTAATATTTTTTAAATAAGTGGAAAGACGAAATTCTTTTTATTTGAGAACTTTGAACTTTAATATTTTCTAAATAATTTTGAAAGAAATATTATTATTAATCATTTTTGAAACTTTAAATACCATTTTAGTATAGAAAATTATTTCCATTCTGATTTGTGAGTTTTGCCTTTCACTTTATCATTAAATTAAAAGATAAAACTTTAAACAGTAATACAACATAAAATCGAATAAAAAATTCAATAATGTATTAAAGTTGGGTCAATAATTGACCTCTTTTGTTTTAGTTTAAATAGAACTTTATAATCTGTCTATTAACGTTGAAAATTTTTGAAAATATTTTAAAAAATTGAATTTTTTTTTAAAACTCGTGAAATAAAATTTTCTTCGGAAACTTGGTGTTCATATTTTTTGAAAACTTTAAATATATTTTTGTAGACTAATATTTTTTTTTATGTTTTAAAATTTTATAAGTATTAAGTTTTTAATTTATGTAATACGTTTTTACTTTAAATAATTAACAATAATCATGACTAGCCTGAACCAATAGGTCTTTACCGTCTTCGTATTTTTAACATTGTTTCTCATTCTCTGTTACCTGGTTCAAAGGGCTATAGCCGGACCATTTGACCCTAATGGAGCTTCAGAAGTGAAGAGAAAATTAAAGACTAGAAAAATGATGATACCAACAACAGCAAGAACAAAAAGAAGACAATACAGAATATGTTAATCAAGATGAAGAACATGATGTAACAGAAGAATTAAAGACTACTGACGGACAGAAAACAGAAAAGAGAACAAAGGAGCAAAGCCCAAGATAAAGGAACCCACACAAAAAGATATGGACTTCCTCCTAGTATAGCTACCTCCTTCTAACATTGATACAAGTCGTTAAAACCCAAATTCAAGACCGAAGAACAGCCTCTCCCCGGCACACTGTCATCACCAGGAAATACAGAAACAATACACAAGAACATTAACCTAATGGTGCTCCAAAAGACGAAGCGTTTATGGAAATACTTTTATATACATTTAAGATGCATCGGGGGCCACTCCCCCTCCAAATAAAAAGAAAACTTACCCTTCCTGGAATTGGCAATACAACATAAACTATTTAACAATAGAAGTGAGTTTAGTAGAGCTTGGGACCAATCAAGCAAGTCCAACCCTATATGGGGGGAGACCAACCTCAGAATCCTGGTACCAGCCCAAAAATATTCTTAAATAATCCTTCGAAAATATTAAAATTACCATCTAACAACCCCTTCCTTACCACAATCACCCTCCACTTCTACTCTTCCAGCATTTAGTACCCCTTATGAGAGATATTATCCCAACGGCTTGCGTACTGCCCCTCCACTTCCAGAAGTGCCTAAAAGAATTAAAATCATTGCTATGGAAAAAACACCAAGACCCAAAGTTATGATAGCATCTAAGTTTGAAGATTACCTCTTCGACAGTATGCAAAAAGTCAT
>JABUQX010059724.1:0-37500 GCA_015478945.1 Trachelipus rathkii | reverse complement strand
AGGTCAATTGACTGAAATCATTAAAATAATTTATTGAAATTATTTGAATACCTTGGTGGACTAATGGCTTACAGGTTAAGATAGCTGTATTCCCAGCTCATATATTCGAAGAATCACTGCTATCAAAGTTAAGCCCAGATAAATGGTGGAATGTTATATAAATTAATTTGAAAAAATGAACTCCTAAAAAGTTACCAAATGAGTTTTGCCAGTTTTTGGCATCCTTACATTTATGGCCCGCCAGTGCTAGATCAATTTTTCTTGTTGGATTAAAAGTTTGAAATAGACTTTGGTCAGAAAAAGTTCAAAAACTTGTAAAGACAAATAGATATTTAAGACAGTCAGATAGTTACTAATAAAGGGAAATAAAATGAGAGAAATGTTAGTCAGTTACTGACTGACTTCAATCCGATGTTCCAAAGTAGTTTTATAGTTTATTCCATACTATATAAAATAATGGAAATTCAAAATATATAGTAGCAAATTTATAACCATAAAGGAAAGTTCTTGCATTATTTACTGAAAAGTTTTTATATTTGGTAATTTTAATAAGGGAATTTAGTTATCTTCTAATCATTACAATTTAAAGATACATTCATTTGTAGTAAAATTTAAAAAAAAATTTCATTCTCATTTATTTCAAATATTTAAAAGGTATAGCAGCATAAATCTTGAATAAAATGCAACTAGGAAGCAATAAAACAATAGTTATTGCATATTAATTTTTTAAGCCTCAAATTGTTGAAAATAAGTTAAAAATTAAAAAAAAAAACCTTGCAGCTGGTTTTGTTTTTTAAGGTGGGTTTTTTAATGCCAACTCTGAAAATATTCCAATAAATATATATATATATATATATATATATATATATATATATATATATATATATATATATATATATATATATATATATAATAATATATAATATATATTATATATATAATATATATATATATATATATAATTATATGTATATATATATATATATATATATATATATATATATATATTATAATATATATATATATATAATATATATAATGGTTTATCGTTTTACTTTTATCTCAATATATTTCTTTACACTTTAATCTTTTGTTAAATTTCTTGCTACTAGGTTACCTTAATCTGGCACATTATGGTATAAATTTAGATTTCTTAAATTGGTTTGGTTTTATGATTATAGTAAATTTCAAAACTGATCCAGTTCTTAAACAAATACTTTCAAAATTCTTTAAAATAAATATTTTGATTTTCATTACTTCTGAAGAAAAATATCAATAATTTGATAATTTTAATTTGAAATATTACTTATTTATTTTTAAATTTCAGAATTAATGTTTTCATAAAATATACAATGGCTGAAAAAGATACAAAAATGGAGATAGTAGAAGATGACAAGCTGGTTGCAGTAGAAGATGACAACCTGGTTGCAGTAGAAGAGGACAAGTTGGTTGCTGTAATTATAGCAGCAGGTACACTCGGTGATACATTTTATCCAGCAACACAAAATTGCCCATTGGTAAGTAATGCAAATTCAAATTGATCAGCTGGGACTCCATCCTAAAATTGTCCTTTATACCCTGAGGAGTTTGACCTCAACCCATTCTTCATCCACTCAAAACTCTACAATCCTCATCTTCATAATTACTTTTTGGGTTCTAGTTTTGACTATTTTGAAATTAAATTTAACAAAGTGAAGGTTTGAACCTCTAATAATCTGGCTACCTGAATGGATGCCAAAAATTGCTGTCAGTAGTAGGAGATTTTCTGTAATATTTAATTACTTTACAGCATAGTGAATTACACTAATCTTAATAGCCCACACATCACTAAAAACATAGTCAACACATGCAACAGAGCAGTCTATTATAACACAGAAATCACGCACACATGCTCCTAGTAAAGAACTTGAAGCTACACCCAAGGTGGTTAGTATATCCAAATGCGTTGAGCCGAGGCAGGGGTTGCTATAAAGTCTATAATCTGCGCACTCTAATCCACCCGGTTAGGAAAGTACTACATATAATTAAATTTCTCATTATCAAGACCCTACTACAATAGGTAAAGAACCTCCCTAATTCCATGGGAAGTTATGTTTTGCTACCAAATAACATATTTGGTAAGGTAGGAAAAATTTAGGGCAAGTTTGGAAAAGTATTTAATTTTTTCTTTATGCTACTGAACTTAAATGCATTTTAAATGTTATTATAAAAAATTTCTGTGGAGATTGCTTACCAATCCCTCCCATGCCCTATATAGTATATATAGATATATATCATATAATATATTACTATATTATATATATTATATTATATATATATATATAATATATATATATATTTAATATATATAATATATATAATATATATATATATTATAATATATATATATATATATTATATATATATATATATATATTATATATATATATATATATATTATATATATGATATATATATATATAACTACCGGTTTAAACATGCTTTATCCCCTTTTGCAGGGGGTAACACGGGGAACCACAGGAAATGAACTTAAGGCGGCCTATCTCAAACCAACGCCACCAGTGTGTTCGCAGTCGAGTTTTAATATATATATAAAATATATATATATTAAAATATATATAATATATTATATATATATATATTATATATATAATATATATATATATATAATATATATATATATATATATATATATATATATATATATATATATTATATATATATATATAATATATATATGGTGTCAATGGGATTGGTTTAGGGATTAATAGCGGAGTAAGACAGGGTTGTGTATTCTCCTTGGTTATGCAATTTGTATATGGATGGGGGTGTATGAAAGATTCGAGGTGGGGATGGAGGAAATTGTGTTAGAATGTGATGAGATGGAAATGAGTGGAGGTGCCCGTACCTATGTATGACTGCATACCAATATTCTGGTTTCTGGTGGCGGAATTGAAGTTTAAGCTAGGTCACCTTGGTCAGATAGAGGTTATATTTGCAGTGTTGTGTGTAAAAGGAGGGGCTTGAAAGTAACGTGGGATAAGAGTAAAGGTATGGTTGTGAGTGAGGAACACTCCTCAGGTGAAGTAATGTTAGATTTGGTGAGCAGCTTTAGAACAGTGTCGAGTTTAAATCTTTAGGCCTATATCTCTCTCACACGAAAACGGACGATGCAGAGTGTAGTAGGGAAAGTTGTGAAGGTAGGAGTGGCTGGTGCAATTAATATCGTTGGTGAATGTAAAGGGACTAAGTCTTGAGTTGCTAGGGTCTTACATGAGTATGTTGTTACCTGTTTATTGTATAGTAGTGAGACGTATGTCTGGAATAAGAAGTATAGATCTAAAGTTCAATGTGTTCAGATGAACATTTAGGGGTGTGCTAGGTGTGAGAAGAATGATAAAGTGAGGGAATGAACTATTAGAGAGTTGTGTGGTCTGAAGAAAGGGGTAAATGAGAGAATAAATGAAAAGTATGTTGAGTGGTTTGGTTCATATGGAAAGGATGAATGAATGTCGGTTGTAAGCGGATGAATAGTGGCGAGTGTGTTGGGAACCGACGGCTGGAACTGAAGAAAAGTGGCTTGAGTGCTTAAACGAAGGTCCAAGCATCAATGTAAGTTTGGCAAGGGCGAGAAGAAAGGTGTATAACAGGGAGTGAATTGAATGGCGGGGGGATTGTGAGGGGGTATGGTTGTGGCCCACCGGGCCAAGGATGAACCCTTACATTGACGAGTTACCGTGAAGCTTTAGGGTGATTTTCTGACTGCGATGAGTTCCCACTAATTAAATGGTACTGAGGGGCGGAAAGGCTGGGCTTTCTTTTCGGATTTTGTTTCATGTTCTTCTACTGCTTTTTCTTTTTACGATGCTCTTCACGCACCTTACTCCCATTCTTGGGAAAATAGAAGGAAGATAAAGAAAGAATAGATATATATATATATATATAATATATATATATATATATATATAAACATATATATATAATATATATATATATAATAATATATATATAAATATAGGGGTATATATATATATATATATATATATATATATATATATATATATATATATATACACCAGGTATATAAAATTGTGTACTTTTTACTTTCAGGGCATTCTACACTTTACTATCAGTATGCATAAAAAGAAATTTTTAAGGTTTACCTGATAAAGGTGTAACCATGTATTTCACCCCAAATTGTAATGAAAAAGATGCAGCCATTGTCAATGAATACCTTTTACACAAAAATATTGGCGTGCAGAAAGTTCCTAATAATTATTTGTAATGAACAACAGACTTTCATTACTGACAATTTCTTCAAAATTTCATTTTTCTGTACATTCCTATTTCTCCTTGGTAAATTATTACCAGGTTAAAAATAAATCTCCAGCAGTTGAAACATACATGGGATTTATTGAGGTTTACACTGATACAACCAATCAGAGAGCTGAATTTGAATATTGAGTGGAGTGAGGCAGGGATGTTGTTGTGTCAAATTGGTTTAATTTGTATATGGATGGTGATGAAAGAATTAGAGGTAGGAAGGTGGTAAAACTGATGATGAAATACATGAGTCAGGTTAGATGGTGAGCAATTGAACAAGTATCCGATTTAGGATATATGTTGGTGGAAAAGGGAACGGATGATACTACGAAAGAAAATTTGAATGATAGGAAGGTGACTGGTGCATTAAATCTTGGATAGATCTAATGTACAATCGTTAAGACCAATTTTCATGGAACGTGTTAGAGTTGCAGAAGAAATTGATAAAATGAGAGTGTACGTTTAGGGAGTTGTGTGGTGTGAAGAAAGGCGTAAATGAGATGAATATCGAGAGAGTGCATTAAGATGGTTTGGTCATATGAAAAGGATGGATAATAGTAGGTTGGTTAAAGGTATGTATAGTGGTGAGTGTGCTGGATCGACGTGGCGCCTGGTAAAAGAGAAAAAAGTGAATTGGTTTGAACGTTGGAGATGCTGAGTAGAAGAGGTTGCTTAAGAGTTTGTAATGGTGTATGGTTGTGGCCCTTGCCCAGGTGATGAACCCACATGACGATATATACAGTGAGGGTACGTCGCAGTCCCTCGAAGCCCTAGGGTGGATTTCTTTTGACTGCGCACCACCTCTCCATTGTAAGGGAATGGTAGGTGAGAGCTCCTTTCGAATTAAGTCATGCTCTTCTACTTAACTACCCAATCTAGTGGGAAACGATGGGAGGATAAAGAAAGTAGTAGTAGTAAAAGTTTTTTCTTTATTTTCCCTACATGTTCCCAGATGTGGGTAGGGTGCGTAACATGCACCGGAAACAGAATAGTTAAGTAGAAGAACATGACGTAAGTCGAAAGGAAAGCCACCCCATACCCTCTCCTCGCACCCTTAAGTGCGAGCCAGTCGCAGCCAAAAATCCATCCTAGGGCTTCACAACACTGCGACAGACCACCCACCGTGTTATCTGTCAATATTAGGCCCACAACCGTTACCTCTCACAAAACCCCCGCCATTTACTTGTACTATTTTGCACCGTTCTTCTCGTTTGAACCAAATTCACTTTGGACACTTCTTTACTAACTCAATCCATTTTCTTAGGTTTCCCAGCCGGTCGATTCCCAACACACCTTACCTCTATACATCCGCTTAACCAACATACTATCATCCATCCTTTTCATATGACCAAACCCTCTTTAATCTATTTTTCTCATTCACGACTTTCTTCACAACTCGCAGCTTCCTAACATGTTCATTCCTCATTTTGTCAATTTTTCTCATACCTAACACTCCTATAAGATTATCCATCGAAATAACTGTACCTTATCTATCGTGATTACCTGCCTTATCTCCAAACACAGCCTTTCGCTGTTATACATTAACACCGGTAACAACATACCCCCCCCCCCCTATGCAGAACCTTAGCGCCCTCAAGATTAAATAACCTTGAAGAACTAAAACATCTCTTCCACTCTATTATTATTAAACCATTAACGCTCCATTTGATTTATTCTTGAACACACTTTACTATCGGCATACATACTTTTTGATTCTATTTAGAAGGCTTGACATCTTTATCACTATGTACCACAGATCTTTCTATTAATCCTGTCGTTACTCCAGTTGTAAGTCCATAAAATCTAAACAGTTTCTTTCATTGGCTTTCAATGAAAAAAAGTTTGATCCACCGATCTAAATATCACTTCTAAATGCATCTTATTCTTTAACAGTCAGACCCTCAGTCACTCTACGCATTTTAAACAAATACTAGCATATATCTTTTCTACAACACTCTTGAGCTAATTACTCTACAGTTTCTATAGTTCCCCCCCTATCACCCATATCCTTTATAAGGGTGCTGTAAATGTTTTCCCCCAATCCTTCGGAACTACACCCTCCACTAAGGCTTTTGTTACACAACTTCCATATCCCTCCCATCGCAATCTCTGTCTTCATTCCTAATCACTCTACGAGTTATTACATCTATACCTGCTGATTTACCGTTCTTCAACTTACTCACTACCTATTACCTTCTCCCTACTAATTGGCTCATCCCCAAAATACTTCTTACGCCAAATCCACACATTTAAATTCACCTTCATTACTGTCCAATGTTATACAGACTTTCGAAGTGTTCTCTCCTTGCTTTCCTCGTGTCCACTACTCCACTACATCAGTCACGAAAGCACCATCTCTATGCTATGAAGATTCCCCTTATTTTTTTTAACCTTTCGTACTTCCTTCCAGAGCACCTTCTTATTTCTTTGTAAGTCTCCATTCATCCTCTTTCCAAACTTGATTTATCTTTTTTTTCTTCTACTTATACAACTTTGTCTTCCTCTTTTCCACCCAATATATTTCTATACTCCTTTCGAAACCTCATCTCTGATTTTTAGCATTCAACCACGTCATTTAACCTTTAACCGCTTGAATCACCTTCATTCCATCTTTCACTATTGAAATTTTACTTCCTACTTTAGCACACTCACATTCTTCTTGCACTACTAGTAAATGCTTCTTTTCATTTGCGTCCAGAGTTGCTCAATTACATCTTGTTCACATTCAACTGACTCGTGTTCTCGCATACATTTCCTTATAACCTTGTTCATTTAACTTTTCTCTTCTAATTCTCCTCTCCTTGCTTTTTTTCCTTCTTTATAGACATCCCTACTAACTTAATTTTATATGAAACATAATGATCTGATATTCCCATCTTCAGACCCTTAACTGATTTAACATCCATCACATACTTAAACATCTTCACTAACAAAATCAATCCCACTCTTCACTTCGATACTCTCTCTTTCTATACCAACTCTCGTTTACTTATGGATTGTTTGAAGAACGTATTACTTAAACACACACTTCTCCTCACAGAAATCGTTCCCCTTCCTACCATTCTCATTTTCTAACGCAACCCCAAAAGCAAAGGTTATACCACCCCTCTTTCTATCATATATCCTACTATTAAAGTCTCCCATCGAAATCAAACTGAAAGCCCCCCCCCCCACTTACCCGTCCAAAACATTATTCAGATTGTCCCAGAAAGTCTCACTTTCCTCAACATCACCCTCAGATGGACCATTTGCTACAACCACAACCACATTGACCTTCTCAAACTTAAATTTAACCATTAGTTTTATATTACTTACACAAACAATCTATCATATCATAGCTCTGTGCCAAAAGTCATTCATGGGAATTGCAACTCCTCTCCCTGCTCATTCCTCTCCATTTCAGCACACTCGCATTCCACCCAACACCACTTCCTTTCATCGTTGTTTGTCAAAGCAAACTGATCAAATTTATCCTTTCTAATTACATTCATCTCTCTCTCTCTCTCTCTCTCTCTATTTACTCCTCTAACATTCCATTGGCCCAGACGTTTCATAGTTTCGCCGAACAATGAAAGGCCTCGTACGATTGTCGGGACCAGGTTCGAAGTATGCATAAGTATTACTGGAGAATTAATTAATATTTTCCATTCGGCTTAAGTGGCATGCATCTTATTTTTATCTTTTAAATATTTTGTAATTTCTTAAGGAATTTATTTATTAAATCTTTTTAGTAATAAATTGTTTATTTTTCTTCAATTATACATCATGGTTAATGGAATTAGATGTGTAGCTCATAACTGCCCAATATAAATGGCAGAGGAGGGTGAAAGTAGATAGTAATTGTGTAGTAATATATATTGCAGCTTATGTTAACAGCTAGAGAAATATTGATTTCGGAACACAAGAAAATTATTTTATAAAAATCAAATTAGCCTTTTTACATTGTCTACCGAGAATAATTTTTGGGTTTTCTAGGTTTAGAATTGACCCTTTTTCAAGCTATGAGAAATTGACAGAATTGACTAAATTTTATAATGATACTAAAAAAAATCAGATGAGCAAGTTTGTAGGAGTTATTAAAAGCGGTTTTTGTAGCGAGGACAAGTGTACTTTTCGTGGAAGATCAATTCCTTTGATTCTAGTTGGTAAATGTAATTTTGATGCTATAGGTTTTCCCCGCAACATTCTAAGTGTTAATGTTATAAGAATGTCCATGGGACAATTTTAAATAGATTAGTTCATTAGGGGGGGAAAAACGCGCACACAAATAGTCTAGTATATATAAGAGTAAATCATTTCTAGTTTTATTTGCATTTTAATTCGGTAATATCTTTTTTTTACCTTTAAGGAAATATTATGCATCTTTGGTCAAAAGTTAAGGATTAGTGTTAAAATAAAACTGAGAAATATACTTTATCTAAAATTTCTTGGAATATCCTAAACTAAAGAGTTTATACTTAGATGATTTAAAGAAACTATATTAAGTGTAAAATTTCTGAAGATCTGACATCTAAATACAGTTACTGTCTATAATATATAAATATTTTAAAAGTATAAAATTGCTGATGTAATTTTTAATTTTCTTACAGAAAGTGGAGTGCTGGAAATGGTAATCGTATGAAACTTATGGTCGTAAGTTCGAACACCTACAAATCATTAGGAGATGCCATTAGAGATTTAGACGGCAAATCTCTTCTGAAAAAGGATTTTATTTTGTTAGATGGATTTGTTGTAGGAAATACTAATTTACAAAAGGCTCTCCGAAGGCATAAGTAATTATGGTTTATTTTTATTTTTTTTAAATTTTAATAGTATTAATTTTTAGTAGTACTTATTTCTTAAATCTGATTTAAAGGTCAGTAGCTTCCTTCACCATTAGATAATTTTTTTTTACAAATATATCCCAAATAGATATTTATTTTACGCGTGTAAGCTCGGCAGCTTTCTAAGCTATTATAGCATTTTTATACATAAATATTTTCCAAATAGATTATTTTTACTTGCTCGTTTAAGAAGCTTACTTATTGTCTTCCCCCTCCCCTTTAGTTTTGTTACAGGATGCTATGTCCCAAATTTAACTTATTAATAAAAATATTTATTATAGAGAATCTGTTAATGGAAATCCAAACTGTATAATGACCTGCCTGTATCAAAGACGTGCTCCTGGCCCTCCTGGAGTCAAACCAAGAGGCCTGGATAATATAAGGATGGCTCATTTACTCGTAAATAGTGTTACATCAAGAATTCTAAACCATTACCGGCCAATGAAACCCTCAAAATCATTTATCCCCTCTGTAAGTTTTTGAAAGTTCATTTGTACTTATGTATTTAATATTGAATTTTAAAAAACGTTCATAATTATCCTTTTCAAATACTCTTGTGAATACCCAGTCAAATTCTTACTGAAATTGGCAATTTATCGATACTCTACCAATGCTAATGTGTTAAGTTTCTCTACATTGCTCCAACATTCCTATTTAAGAAACTTTGTCACTTCTTTTGCTACAATATCGCAGTTTAACCAAAAAAAATATTGATCAACCAAACTTTCCCTCTGCCATTGGAGTGTTTTGTTTTTACCATACTTAGTTTGACAATATGTTGATCTCTAGTTCTTCTTTTCAGATTTCTTAAATTTTTCGTCTCATCCTTTACTTTAAGCCCAATGTATACTAGTGGCACATAGTTTCATCTAAAGGAGCTCTTCATACTCTCATGTAGATTAAACTGGCGATAGCTAGACGCTTTTAACGCTACGTTTTCAGCGCTCGTATAGAAGAGTCCTAACCTAGCTTTTTTTTATTAATACCTTATTTTATTTCTTCTATTCTGTATAGAGTATGTTTTGTTCAAGCCCGAGGGTTCGTATTTGGTCGGTTGAAGATCCTTATATATCAATTTGCTCAGAGAAAGTTCCTATGTTGTGCGCAGCTCGTGGTTATGATACAATGGACACTATTATTCAAGATGTGTTACACAAGGAGCAGCTTTTAAAATACAACCTTCGAGCCTATATTCCAAGAAAAGGTTTTATGATGCTAGTCTCTTCCAACCTTAGTGGACTTGTTGTAAGAGCTTAGTAAGTTGATATATTTAAAGAATTACTTCTGTGTCAAAAGCAATTGTTTTTTGACTAATGCTTTAATAAAAGAGTAATATTATATTTTGAAATAAGGATATATTTAATTATAATATATTTCTTAAAGAATTTGCATATAAAAAATAGTATTCGACCTTCATAATTACTAGTTATATTTTTTAAAATCATTCAACTGTAAATGAGTACGCCTAACTCTAATATTACTTAATATATTTCAGATCTACTCCTTGTCAATAGGTTGGTGTTATAGTCCTAATTACTTTCCTTGAAATACAAGTCTTTCACTCGACGTGAATCGCCGTACACCTACATGATGAGCATAGATATCTACTTTGGACGAGCCAACAATTTTTCACAGGTAAAAGGAGGTCGTTTATGCATCCTGATATTATTGAATATCTGAATTTTATTTTAAGCGTGGGTGTGTGAAACAAAGCAGCTTGGTAAGCAGCAAATATAGGGTTGGTTGGATTATGGATGGGAACATTCATCTGTGCATTTCTGGCATGATCAATGGGTTCAGTTTTCTTTTGTGGTTGGTTGGAAGTATTTGAAAAAAAGTTTTCTTTCTAATATGTTTTTCGATAGAATTTATGTGACGTGAAACTGAGGATTCTTAATGAAAAGCATATTAGAATTGCAGCTTTTATGTCTTATTGAATAGTTTTCAGGTTTCTGATATTTCACTTGACCAATTTAACTTTTTAATAAAATTTTTTTAGATTAAAACTTTAAAAACTGTAATTTAGGGAAATTTTAAAAAAAAGAATTTACTAAAGGGAAGGATTGTGAAAGAAACTGCAGTTATCCAGGTATAGATATTTTGATTTGACAGCTTTAACTGCTCTGTGATTTTTTGCTATTTTTTTTTTTTATCAAAGCTTACACCTCGCAGGCATAGCCCTATATCTAAGAGGGAACGTTACGCTAGGTTAATTGCTTATCTAGAATCAGACAGGGGATCGAATCCTGGGCATTTAAATCGGAACTCTCGCGCTATCGTTGGCCAAGGTAGGCGGCATTGTGATGTGTATCGCTAAATTTCATACTTTTAAATAAAACATGAAAATTGTGGTTTAACCTATGACCACTGGAAGAGGAGGAAGAGAAATCTTTTATTTTTATGGACTGCAACAGATTATGACGGATTAATAGAAGCTCTGTGCAGTGTTAATGAATAATTTTTTGGGGGGTTGGGCGTAGGTTTCTGAATTGGAATTAAGTATTTGTATAGTTGGACATGATGCATGTGCAAGAATAATGAAGTGGAGAATGGATTGGTTTAGTAGCGGAGTGAGGGCAGGGTAGTGTGTGCTTTTAATTTTATATATATATATATATATAATATATATATAATATATCATATATATATATATTAAATATATAATATATATATAGTAATAATATATAATATTAAATATTATTATATATATATATATAATATAATATTATTATTATATTATATATACTATATTATTATATACATATATTTACTATTACTATATTACTATAGTTATTAGGGACTGTGCTCTCGAATTAGCGTGCAAAAACCGAATACCTCATTCGGCTAAAGTATTCGACCTTTACGATATATTCGTCGTAACTATGATCACTTCCTGCGATCTCTGCTCCGAATAGTTATTTCATAAGTCGGTCATTCCATTTAGGGCGAATAAAGAATAGAAAAACTTTACACTTTCAATCTAATAAAACGTGGAAATTTTTCTTGATGACTTTTTTAGCAGATATATAAGTAATTCGGACGGTGCTTGATTCCTATATATTCTCGTGATTGCCGTATTCACATCCCGTTTTTTCGTGCCAATCATTGGTATCCTTCTTTTTTCTGTCACATACTTCCCTAGCTGGGACATAATTCCATGTTGCGCTCACTTACGTCTATCGCTGATTTCTTATAAACGTCTTACTCTTCCGCTCTTACTATCTACTCCAGTAGCAGCCAGTTTACTGCGGCGATATTCCGGCATAAGCCATTTTGGCTAACTTTTAGTCCGTCTCACATGCTATTGGATTGCTCAATGACCTTGTGGATGACTTGGCCCATCTCATCCCATCTTGATAATACCGCGAGATGGTGCTGGTCATATGTTAAGTCATTCGTGAAACTGAACGAATCTTAGAGATTTGTTTTGCACTTAGTGTACCTGCTAGATTGTGGTTTAGAGGTATTGACAATGAAGAATAAAATGACTTAACATGAGACCATAGTGAACAAGACGTACACCTTTTTTATGCTGTAACAGAGAAGCAGCCTGCGGACTACTTTCTCAGATATCAGCATGGTAACCTTGTGAGTATTGCAGTGACAAGCTGCAGGCCACTACTCGCTATTGGGACTGCCCTGGTGCATACTCGATGTAGTGTGAGAGTGTAGTGTGCGTACTGTTTATCTCCTATAAGAGCAGTTTAAAGTAGTGTAGTGGTTAAACAATAAACGCGTGCAACGATGGTATGCTTCGCGCTTCCAGTAGCGGGTACTTCAAGTAACGCGCAACTGAATGGCAAGAGGAGTATGGCACAAAAAAAAGACAATTTTGGAGATGGCTACGAAATATCATGGATACGATGGATGGCTTAATAATAGCTCGTGCATAATACCTTCTCAAAATGGTGAATAAACAATTTGCCATCGCCGATCAGCAAGCAAGGTGGTTCTCACCAAATTATCCCTGCTTCCGCTTGGATGTCTCTTACCGTGGGTACAGCGGGCGCAAAATGAAAGTTCAATGGACCAAATATATAGGAATGTGTACTCCGAGTGTGGAAAAACCTATGACGCGCCATAGGTTGACAGGATAAACATCGTGAGTGTGTAATAACACAACTTCTACAGCAGAAGAATAACAATCATCATTACCTCCACTACCACCATAAAACTTTTGGTTTGATATGAATACAAATTTGTGAAGGCACCTGGATCCATGATGAGGTGAGATATGCTTTACGCCTGATATATTAATTGTACTCAACGTTTTACCCTCTCAATATTGCACCATTTCTCTTTATTGTTCCAGTGATTTACATTGCTCCACGCTGATGTGCCACTAAATAACACAGGAAGTCAGGAGTGAATTATTTGAGTGTGAATACCTTGCTTGCTGACCGAGCCAAATATGGTATTTACCATTATTGATGAGTATTGACGCATTAATTACCATCTCATGGTACTCATTAGATTTGTAGCCTCTCCAAACTATGTCTTATATTTTTGGCATATACTCCTCTCTCATCTACGTTACTGAGTTACTCCATACTCTATTTTGAGTAAAGCCGATGCATACCTGTATGCACCGTTGTGTAAAACACACTTCTCATTTTAAATCTAGCTTTATGGAAGTACGTTCTGAAATATAACTCAGTTCGGCCATCTCACCTGAGCATCGTATAGCTGGGAGTCCCATAGCGCTAAGTGAAGTAGGCCTGCAGCTTCTACTGCATAATATCACTCATAAAGGTTACCATCTGACTGTAAGAGCCTCCGCAGCTCTGCTTCTCTCTGTTACGATAAAATGTTACTTTTGTGCCATGGTCCAGTAGTCATTATTTTCATGCAAATATCTCCGATAAAGCCAATACATTATCAGTAGACCTAAACTTTCTCACAGGCATAATACATAAAATCTCATCATTACAAGGATCGTTCTCAGTTCATATCACTTGAGGTGAACATAATGTCGAGACCTATCTCAGACTGTATTCAGTTGGGATAATGATGGACATTCATATCTCTGGATCATAATTGTGCTCCATTTACATGATTAGACGTACTTATAAAGTTACCTACATGCTTACTCCTGAAATATCGACTGAGCAGTAAACTTGTCTGCATTACTGTAGATTATATGCGGAATATGGATATCGTTTTAATAACCAATATCACCCCCTAGCGTAGTGCGCACCCTATGAAATTTTTGCTGGATTCCATAGCACCGCACACTATGCAAAAAAGGGATCCCCCATAGTTCGCACCAAAAACGGCGATGTGAGTACAATGCTAAGAACACGCGAGAATATATTATGGAATTCGAAGACGCAGACCTTTACAGAATATTACAGATTAAATAATATCTCATAAAAAGATCCATCGCAACGCAAAATTATTTATCGCCTTTATTTATACCAGATGCTCAAGATATTTCTTTATTTTTCTCACCTAATCGGTATGGACCGAACTTTGAAGAATAAACTATTTCGGGCCCCGAATAGGCAGAAGTTCGATTATTCGCGCGGCGAATATTCGGTATTCGGGTGCAAGCCCTGGTGAACTTTTGAAACCGGGAGTAGTTAATTGCGGTATTCGGCGTTTTCAGTATTTCGGAATATTCCAATTCCACTAAAGCATAGGAATAACTACTCAAATATAGATATATAATAAGATTACTCGATAAAAGAAGTATAAATTTCTATTACTATAGAATATATATATATAATTAATATATAATATATAATAGTATTAACTATATATAATATAATATTATATATATTTATAATATATTATATAATATATATATATATATATATAATTAATATAATATATATATATATATATATATATATATAATATATATATAGTATAATATATATTAATATAATTATATTATATAAAATTAAAAAGTCCACACCTAGCACTTTACAACTTGCTACTCCGCTTACTTAAACTCAATTAATTCTTCCAACTGTCATATTTATATATATTCTTAAACATAGCTACACCGTCAACATAAATACTTTTAATTCCATTTCATAGAAACCTACGCACAACTACCTATAATATCATTAACAACTCTTGCTCACACTCAAGAGCTTTCCCTATTAATCCTGTTACATATATCTTGTTAGCAAGTCCATTAAAATAATAAAAGTTTCTCTTACTTCCTCCTCTCTCAGTGTCGAATAGGTGATGAACCAATTATTCAGTTTTATTAAAATATGAAATTTAGCGAACACATCACAATGCCGCTTACCTTGGTACTCATCGATAGCGCGAGTGAGTTCGATTTAAATTGCCAGGATTATCGTAAATCCCTGTGATTAGAGATTCTATAGATAATAGCAATTACTCGGCTCATTACCCGTCTACTTCCAAATAGGGCTATGCATGCGGAGCTTGAGTGGCTCTTGAGTGACACAAAACAATCAGCTCGAAAATACTAGTCACTCAAGGGTAGCACTTAAAGGCTGGAGCTCATAAGTATCATCCAGTTGGATAATGCAAGGTCCACCATCCTTCCCTTAGCCAGAAGCTGTATCTTGTACATTTACCAACTTAAGTTTTTAAAGATTTTGTTACAAAATAAACTATTTTATATATTAAAATCGATTAAATGCGTCAGTAAACTCATTTATAAACCTTGAAAACTATTCAATAATAAGACATAAAGCTGCATCCTAATAAAAGGCATCAATTCAACGACAACCTAGTATTTTAACAAACCCCCAAATCATTCGTCATGAAAAAACTCTCACTTGCGGAGCTGCGCAACTTTTCAAAAGACAACGAACCAATTTGATTCACCGAAATGCAGATTTGAGATGTTCCCCTATTTACCTTTACAACCTTATCCCTCTATTTTTTGCTTTCTTCAGCGTGCTGTTTTTACACCACCACACGGGCTTTAATAAAATTCAGATTCATTACATCAGTGTGATTAAACCGACCTTACTTTTGTTATTTTGGCTCTCTCACAAAGTTTTTGATATATTGCTCATTTAGTGTGTACTCGCATTCGTCGTTTTTGTAAATGTTTTCTGAACAAGTTTGCGACTTAACCAACTTCTTGTCAAGGAGTAGATGAAATTATTATTATAGTGTTATGGACTATTACTGTGAATGTGTTAAAAAATATATATTTGATTTTGTTGTTTTTTTTTTTTGGTTACTAACCAAATAAATGACAAAGGTTTCTTAATAATATTTATAAAATATATTTACCTTATTTAATTAATTTTTTTCTTTATTAGCGCATTAGTGGTCAAAAAATGTACTTAATTTTAAATTATATGGTAATTCTTAAATTTCATTTTACTTGTTGTATCTTCTTCATATATTCTTTATGTTAAATTGATTACTTTATTGCATTCATTTGAGAAACCGTTTTTTGGAATAATAGCTCTCGAAAAGGAGGCTAATTCTATAAAAGCTGCTCTTGGATACACACAGTCTCCTCGAATAATAAGTTTCCCATGTATTCAAACCACTCTCTCATAGCTGCGCACATACGGACAGCAATTAGGCAACTGTTTCTCTGAGCAAATTGATTATATAAGTCTTCAACGAGACCACACATTAAATAACGACTTGCCACTGGCTTCGATAGCATACACCGATAACTCATTATATATAGTAAGCTAATCGTGAGAGAAAAAAATAAAAAATAGTAATAAACAAAAAAAAGCCTGTAGGGGAGAGACACTTCTAAAACGAGATAAAATGGTAAAATACCGTTTTGAAAACGTAGCGTTAAAGTATTTTAGCCTAGTACGCCAGTTTAATCTGCAAGAATATGATAAGAGACATACTTTATATTTAAACTATGTGCCTATCTAAGTTGTATACATTGGTTTTTGTTAATTGTAAAGGATATGAGTCGTGTATAAAAAATATTTAAGAAACTGATAAAAAAGAAAAACGATAGATCAATCATTATTGTTGTTAAACATAAGTATGGTAACAAACTATACACCTCCTCAATGCAAGCGGGCAAAGCTCTGGATGGATCAATATTTTTTTTCTGGTTAATAACTGCGAATATTCCGGCAAAAAAAGTGACAAAAAGTTTACTTAAATAGGAATATGAAAAGCAATGTAGAGAAACTTAACACAAACCATCAAGCATTGGATATGCATCTGATAAATGCCATTTCACGTAAGAATGTTGCTATTGGGAAATTCACTTACGAGTATTTTGGAAAAAAGTATAATATGAACGTATTATATTTCAATATTAAATACATAAGTATGAACTTTCAAAAACTTTGAGGGGGTTTATGATTTTGATTTTTCTATTGGCCGGTTAATTGGTGCTTTTCACAATCTTGATGTAACACTTGTAATTTAGCTTCCTTATATTATCTCAGGCTTCTTGGTGTTTTTCTTCCTCTAAGGGGGCGCAGTCTGCTCTGTTCTTTTGCCAGGTATTATACAGTTGGATTTTCCATTGACAGAATTCATCTGATAGCAATTATGGTTTGTATTCGATAAGTACAAGTAAGGCCATAAAGTTGATGTTAACAAAACAATAAGGGAGGGGGAAGACCAAAAAGGTAAGCTTCTTAAACAGTGGAGCAAAGTTAAAAAATAAATGATATCTTACTATTGTAAAATAATTTTATGTAATAAAATTAATTGCTTATTACTTATATTATACAAGCATAGGTTAGTCGTATATACACCTTTAAGTTATATATTATCTATTGGGAAATTATATTTGTGTATAAAAATATATCTAATGAGTAGATAGTAGCGATAGCTCTACTGACTCCTTTATAATCCACATATATTAAGGACAATGAAAAGTTGGAACAAGGAGAAATTGTCACATAAAACAAATTGCAAAAAGAACATAAAAAAAGTAGTTTTGACATTTGCCTTCACTTGCATTTATATAAGAATTAAATATAGTATTTCCGTCTTCACAGAAATGCACAAATTCTAACAAATTGAACATTCATTATAGTTTACTCCGGAAAGATTATTTCACTGTGCATAAATTCTCTAAATTGCGGTCAATCTCCATAATAGATTAATAAAGTGTATTCGAACCTACGACCACATGTTTCATACGATTACTATTTCCCACAACCTCCAACAATATCATATAGTTATATAATTAAAATTATATAAAGTAAGGAAAAAATATGTATACTTTTTAAAAATATAAACACATTATATAATTATAGACCAGTACATGTATTAAGATTGCCGAGATCTCTCCAAGAAATTTTTTACAACTCTAATACTCTTTACTGGTCTGAAAACTCGTAAGTAGATAAACTCGAAAAATATTAGTTTTAGGATATTCCAAGTAATTTTAGAAAAGAGTATATTCTCAGTTTTTTATTTTAAACACTAATTTCCTAACTTTGATGCCAAAAAGATATGTGTCCCGATTCAATTTAGATGTCTTAAAAAAAAGAAAAATAATTTACTACTAAAAATATAAAAATAAATAGACATATTTCTAGAGGAAGTGCGTGTTTTTTCCCCCCCCTTCTAATATAGCCTTAGAAGGATCTAATCTAATTTAAAATCCTATGAGTTCGCCAATCCAAAGTCGGCCAATTGTATAATGACATTGAGTTACTTTAAAATTTGTTGCCTCTAGAAACCCCGTAACCTGTCCTTATATAGCATTCAAAATTACATGTTACCAACTCAGAATCCATAATAATTGGTTCTCCCCACTGGAAAAAAGTACACTTCTATCCTCAACACAAACAACGCCTTTAACTAACTCATACAAACTGCTCATCTGATTTTTTTTTTATGATCATTCAGTAAAAATCTTAGCAATTCCTGTCTAAGTTCACATAGAGTGAAAAAAAAGGATCTCAATCCTAAACCTAGAAAACACAAAGATTATTTATCGGTTTAGGACAATGTATAATAAAATGCTAATCTGACTTCTTTTTATCGGGGTTGGCAGTTAGCTCGCGTTCTGTTTAGCAATATTTTCTCTAGCAGCAGTTATGCAGTCCTTTCTTTGCAGATATATTATATACTCCACTATTCGAATCTATCTATCTACTTTCACACTCCTCTAGCCATTTTGAGTATTGGGGCTTTTCGAGCTAGCATATCTTCAATTTCGTTAACCCACGATGTAATAATAATATACGAAGAATCACATTAACAGAATTCTCATTACTAAAAAAGTGTGTAATATAAATAAAAATTCTTGGTAGAAATTATAAAAACATTTAAAATTAAAATTAGAGAAAATTAAAAATCATAAAGCCAAATGAAAAAAATATTAATATCTCCAGTATATATGCTCAGTGCATACGTCGAACCTGGTTCTGACAATCGTTTGAGGCCTTTTTATGTTTTCTGGCTGATAACATATGAAACGTGGGGGGCACCATGGAATGTTAAGAGGAATGTACAATGGCAAATAAAAAATGGCGGTGAGGGGTATTCAAGGTGATAATTGTGATCCCGTTTGCTGTTGGACAAACCAACGATGAAAGGAAAATGGTGAAGATGAAGTGGAGGGTTGGAGATGGGTAATATTGCAAGACAAAAGTGTGTGCTGAAGATTGGAAGGCATGAGACGGCGAGAGGAGTTTGGATTTCCCTTTATTATTTAGATGATAATGATTTTAAGTGTATATCGATTGCTGTGATTATTGTTTTGTAAGAATTTCAAGCCAATAGTATAAATTTTTAATAGTTTTAGAGATGAGGCTCAAGGTGTTGTGAGTAGCTTACCGTAAAAATTTATTGCGTTTCATAGTGCTATTGAGTGAGTGTTGAATGTTGAGGAAAGCCAGCACATATTTCATAGGGACAATAGTTACTGAATAATGTTTTAGATCTAATGTGAGGCATGGATGCTTATTGATGTATTTAATTTCGTGAAGAGATTCTTAAAATGAGTTAGGAAGTATGATAGAAAGAAGGGGTGGTTTAACTTTTGCTTTTGAGGTGGTTGCTGTGTTCTTATGAAGATGGAAATGGGTAGGAAGGGGAAACTACTTTGTGAGAGAGAAGGTATGTAGGTCTTTTAGTTAGTAATACATCTTTCGAAACATCCAATAAGAAACGGAGAGTTGGATATTTTAAAACAAATTTAATATAGAAAGAGTGACCTCTCCGTTGAAGGAGTGGATTGTGATTTTTTTAGTGAAGGATAGTAGTTAGTATGTGTATATGGATGTTAAATCCGAGGGGGTTGGGGATGAGGTGGTTTTGAAATATTGGAAATATCAGATCATTATGTTTCATGAGTAAATAAATTAGTAGGATGCTATATAAGAAAAAAAAGCGAAGAGAGAGAGGGAATTAGACGTCCGAGGATACAGTTAACCGACAATGAAACTGTGGTATAAGAAAAAGTATGCGAGAAAAGCTCGTGAGTCAGATATTTGTGAAAATTGTGCAATATCAAGATCTAATTGGTAATAACTGGGATACGCTAGAATGAAAAAGAAAGCATTTGATTAGTAGTAGTGTAGCGAAGTAGGAATGTGTAGTGATAGTTAGCCTTATAAGTTAGAGTCGGAGATAAGAATTCTCAAGTAGTGAAGAGTGGAGATATGAAGAGCTTTGGTTAATGCAAGCCAGATTAAAGGTTTGAAATTGACGTGGTTGGAATTATGCAAAAAGCCAGCTCGATGAGGTTTCGAAACGAAGTATAGAAAAATATTGGGAGGAAAAAAGGAAGACAAAAAGTGGCATGCGTATGAGGAAAAAGAGGTAAATGACTTATAGGTAGCATAACAAGATAATCAGACTTACAAAGAAATAAATAGGATAAGTCTGTTCTGGAATAGTAGTACGTAGAGGTAGTAAAGAACGGGAAATCTTCATTGAGATGGTGCTTATCGTGGGACTGATTGATAAGTGGACGCGAGGAAAGCGAGGGGAAGAGAACAACTCGAAACTCTGAAATGGTATATAACATTGGCAGTAATGAAAGGTATTAAATGTGTGGATTTGGCGTAAGAAATATTTTTGGGATGAGTTGTATATTAAGGAAGAAGGGAATAGGTTAGAGTTAAAATGTTTGAAGAATGGTAAACAGCAGGTATAGATGGAATAACTCGTTAGAGTGGAATTAGGAATTGGAGACGGAGATTTGTGCTGGTAGGGATATGGAAGTGTGGAACGAAAAAGCCGTAGTTGGTGGGGTGCTCAGATTATCCGATAGTTTTTTGGAGTTTGTACTAGTACCCCTTTATACAAGTATTTTTATGACTGAATAGTGGTAGGGGAAACTGATTAATACAAGGAATAGATAGTATATATCAGTCTTCATTTGTGTAAGAAAAGATATATGCTAGTATTTGTTTAAATGTGTTAGAGTGCGGGTTGAACTGGTAAAGATAAGATGCATTTTATAGACTTTAAAAAAAGTGAATATTGCTGGTATCAATATTTTTACATATGAAAGCTAAAGATAAGAAAACTGATTTAGATTATTTAAGGAGTGTACTTTACATACTGGAGTTACGGACCAGGATTATAGGAAAGATCTGTGTAACTTAGTGATAAATTGATGTTCAAGCTACTAAAATTGGAAATCTCAAAAAGTTTGCGATAGACAGATAGTGATGGTCTTGATTCAAGAGACATAAAACAAGAAAGATGGAATGCGTTAATGTGTGTTTGAACCTCATTTATAGTTAGTGGCAAACTGCATGTTTTTGTTCAAGCTGCATATATTTTATTTCTTTGATAAGGGCAGTCTAAGGATTCGTGCATGGGGAGGAGGGGATAATGTTGTTACCTCGTGTGTTTATGGTATTGATAACAGTACGTCGAAAAACTGTGTGACTGGTGATGAATTCATAAGAGGTATATATGATATGAATTTAAGGTTAACAGTTGTTCTGAATGTATATATATATCATATATGATAAATCTTATGGGACTGTTTAGGTATGAGAAATAAATTGACAAAATGAGGATTATGAAACAGTTAGGAAGCTATATGCGTTGTGAAAGAAAGTCCGTGAAATGAGTAAAATAAAAGTTATAATAGAGGGTTTGTCATGATGAAAAAGGATGTGGATAAATAGGATCTGTGGTTTTTAAGCGGATGAGGATTATGAACCTGGTAAGGGTCTTTGAGAAGCGACAGGCTGGAGGGACTATAAGAAAAAAATGAATTGGGTTTTAGTAAGATGATTGTCCGATAGCGATACTGAATTTGGTTCATAACACGAGTGAAGAACGGTGCCAAAATAGTACGTGATAAATTTGAGGAGGAGGTTTTGTGAGAGTCATGGTTGTGGGTTCCCAAATATTGAAGATAACACAGGTGGTGGGTCTCTGTCCTGCTGTGTTAGTGAAGCTCCTAGGGATAGATTTTTGACTCAGCGATGGCTTCGACACGTTAAGGATGCGTAAGAGAGGGTTATGAGTTTGTTAGGTTTATCTCTTTTCTGACATTTAATACGTCATGGTACTTTACAACTTATCCTAGTAATTCTGTTTTCCAGTGTGACTATGAGTTGCTGCACACCCTACTCCACACTATACTTGAGGAACATATAGTAAGAAGATAAATGAAAAAAAATAAGATTATACACTATACTACTTATCACTTTATCCTATCCCATTCTCAGTGATTTATTCACCACTAGATATGATGTAGATTTAAGTAGAAGAAGCTAATATGAACGTTAATTCGAAAGGAGCTCTCCCCTGATATTTCCCTTAATGTTGAGAGCTGTTAGCTCACATCAAAAGAAATCCACCCTTAGGTGACTCAAAGACTGAGGACAGACCTATTCACTGGTATAATCGTCAATTAGGTTTTCATACCTCTGGCATAAGGCCACAATATACACCCTTTAACCAATAAAACTCTTAAGCACCACTTCTGCATATCTTCGCCGAACCACAATGCGCTCCCATTTATTAAAGCTGGACCAAGTGTCACTTTTCTTACGCGAGTCATACAGCCAGTACGATTCCCAGCACACTCACCACTACATATAAACAAAACAACCGAATATTATCCATCCTTTTCATATGACGAAACCACCTTAATGCACTCTCATATATTCTCTCATTTACGCCCTTGCTTCACAACCACACTAACTCCCTAACAACGTACACTCGGTGCTAATTGTTTTGATCAAATTCTCTCTCCACTCCTAGACCAACTCCGATAGTGAAATTTGGGTGCATGGACGACTGCAGAACAGGAATATTTACGGTAAGATATATATCCAAAGGAATTAAACTATGTCACAGTGCACCTTCTATACAATCACAAGTGTGAAGCCTAGCTACATATGTATACCTCCATTTCCTTTTCAAGCACGAAACAAGTAGTATATCCTAAAACGGATACCTCCAATAATTTTGGAACTTCACTCACTATATCTTAACCTTCACGAACGTTTCTATTCTATCGATCTAGTTTTCAACACACATTTCTTCACCTACCAGTCTTAATTCTTTCATCACCCATCCATTACAAATTAAATAACAAAGGGGACAACTACATTCCCTGCCCACTCCACTCCAATATTAAATAATCATTCACTCTATTCAACTTTCATTGTTTAATCTTTTAATATCACGTCTTCATACACTATCGATTCATTAATTTGTATTAATATTGTAACTATGAATTGTAGTTGTTAAATGGTAATAAATTTAACCAAGGAGACATTGGAATGTTACAGAAATAATGAAAAATTTTATATAGATAATTTCGTTAACTGAAAGGTACTTGTATGTTCATTAACTAAATATACAATTTATTTATTAGAGACTTCTTGACAGATAAAATATAACCTCTGGCAAGAGAGTGTCATTGATATCTTCTGCTCTTTTTCATTACAATAAATATATATGTTTCATCCACTTTATTACGTCTAAGCCATTACAATAAAATGAATAAATTCAAATGCGGTTTAATTAAACGTATCAGGTTTATATAGAAAGCCTGGAAAAGAGTAAAGATGACAACAATGAATACTTTCGTAGGAGATGATTTAAATAAATTAACTAGATAAGGGTTGGTATATAGTCATGATATATATATATATATAATATTAATATATTATATATATATATATATATATATATATATATAATTACGTGTTTCTCGTAATATAAGATACATTATACTAATTAATAGGGATCATTGCAGAAATAAACTTTTATTTTAAAATGCCCTTCGTGCTGTTATAGCGAGGTTATTAGGTACTAGCTGCAAACCCCGTCTATCATATATATTTTACCTTTTTATCGTTTATAATAGGTATTAGTATTTATTGATTTCATTATTGTTATCGATTCCACTTCTATTCTTTCTCTCTCACAAGAAATGGGAGTAAGGTGCGTTAAGAGCATCGTTCAAAAAGAAAACGCCAGAGTACGCAAAGAACCCATGATAGTGAGACGTCGAAAAGACAACCAACTGCGAGACTTACCGCCCATGGCTTCTGAGTGATATATATTATATATATAAGCTACTCAATATTATAATTTAGATGGGAAATCGTCGCAATCATTAAATCCACCCTAAAGCTTCATGTGATAGATCCTCAATGTAAAGGGTTTGAACCGACTCCGCAACCCTGGTGGCCACAACCATACCCCCTTCACTCAATATCTCCTCCGCCGCCCATTCACTCCTGTATACACCTTTCTTCTCGCCTACGGGTTACCCATACTACATTCCTCTCTTCAACCATTCGTATTATCGGTCTTCAATCCACTTTTCCTTCATGAGCTCTCCAGCCCGGATCCTAGGTTTCCCTAAACACACTCAGCTCACTATTAATACATCCGCTATTAACCAAATACGAGTATCAATGCATTCTCACTTTCCATATAGAATAACCAATAACCATCTTCAAATGTATACTATTAACTTTTCATTTTATTTCTACTCATTTACCCTTTTCTTCACAATCCACACAACTCTCTAATAAGGTTCATTCCCACTTTATTCAAGTTCTTCTCTACAACCTAGCACACCAATCACTAAGTATTATGTACCATACTGTAATAATTTGAACTTTTAGATCTATACTTCTTATTCATATACAGTCCATAGTCTCACTACTATACTAATACTAAATACAGTTAACAACACCCTCATGTAAAACCCTTGCAAAACACTCAAGACTTAGTCCCTTACATTCACCAACGAATTTAATTGCCACAGCCACCTTCCGGCCATTCCACAACTTTCCTACTACACTCTTGCATCATCCCTTTTCCTTCTCATCCAACATATACCCTAAATATTTAAACTCAAGACACTTGTTCCAGCTGCTCACCATCTAACATAACTTCACACTGACCACTGTCCTCACTCACAACCATAACCTTACTCTTCTTATCCACGTTTACTTTCAAGCCCTCCTTTTACCACACCCTGCAAAATCTCTCTACCAGTCTCTTAAACTCTCTTCAGATTCGCCACACAAGAAAACCAATCCATCCGCATAAATAGGTAGGGCACCCTCCACTCATCTCCATTCTCCACCATATATATAACCATTTCCTGCCATCCCACCTCGAATTCTT
This sequence comes from Trachelipus rathkii, assembly GCA_015478945.1. NCBI lineage: Eukaryota > Metazoa > Arthropoda > Malacostraca > Isopoda > Trachelipodidae > Trachelipus > Trachelipus rathkii. Next base: position 11,836 of record JABUQX010059724.1, on the reverse strand, counting down.
TCATAACCCCATCCAATACAAATTGAATAACCAAGGAGACATAACACAACCCTGTCTCACTCCGCTATTAATCCTAAACCAATCACCATTGAACACCATATATATATATAATATTATATATATATATATATATATATATATATATATATATATATACTATATATATATATATATAGATAATATTATAATATATATATATTATATATAATATATATATATATTATATATATATATATATTTAATATATATATATATATTATATAAATATATTTAATATTATATTTATATTATATAAACTACCGGATTCTAGCTGAAACATCACTTAGGTTGGCTGATTAGGTGGGTAGATAAGCGGCTATACTTAAAGGTATTCAATACTTAATTTATTTATAACTGCTTCAATTTATGCTTTACTAAAGATCAAAATATTATACATACTTATTTATATCTCGAAATTCGTTAATTTATTGAAATTAATTATTGAAAGGTACTTTTATAAATAACTAACTGACTTATTTAAATTTTCATTGTCAATGTGTATTTATATTATTATGAGATTGAAGATTTCATGTCTTTGTTATAATGTATGTTATTTACAAATATAGTATGGATTATAGTAATACAGAAGACATCTATTGCACCCTCTAGTACATACTTTATATTATAATATATATATACAATATATATATAAACGGACTTTAATACCCAGCCAAAAACTTATTTCTATATATATATAGGTTATAAATATATATTGGTATAATCGTATATATTACGCTAATATATTACCCTCTAGGGCATGGAGGATTGGTAAAGCAATCTCCACATGAAATTTTTTATAGTACTTTGTTAGCCGTTAGGCAAGTATAGTTAAAAGGAATAGAAATGAAAATAAAAAATATTTCCAAAAACCTTTTTTCGAGACCTCATCATTGTTCCTACGCTTTACCCCAGATATATTTTTATGTTAATTATTTTGTAGCAAAACATAACTATTCCAAAATGACATTAGGGAGGGGTCTTACCTAAGGTGTCAGTAAGGGTTTCTTTTGATAAGAGAAATTTATTATATATGTATACTTTCCTAACCGCGTATAGTGGGATAGATGCGCAGTTGAATTATGACATATTTATATTATAGCAACCACCTGCCGTCGTACGACATACGCATTTTGTGATAATATACTAACCACCTTGGGTGTAGCTTCAAGTTCTTTACTAGGAGCATGTGTGCGTGATTTCTGTGTTATAATAGACTGCTCTATTGCATGTGTTGACTATGTTTTTAGTGATGTGTGGGCTATTAAGATTAGTGTAATTCACTATGCTGTAAAGTAATTAAATATTACAGAAAATCTCCTACTACTGACAGCAATTTTTGGCATCCATTCAGGTAGCCAGATTATTAGAGGTTCAAACCTTCACTTTGTTAAATTTAATTTCAAAATAGTCAAAACTAGAACCCAAAAAGTAATTATGAAGATGAGGATTGTAGAGTTTTGAGTGGATGAAGAATGGGTTGAGGTCAAACTCCTCAGGGTATAAAGGACAATTTTAGGATGGAGTCCCAGCTGATCAATTTGAATTTGCATTACTTACCAATGGGCAATTTTGTGTTGCTGGATAAAATGTATCACCGAGTGTACCTGCTGCTATAATTACAGCAACCAACTTGTCCTCTTCTACTGCAACCAGGTTGTCATCTTCTACTGCAACCAGCTTGTCTTCTACTGCAACAAGCTTGTCATCTTCTACTGCAACCAGCTTGTCATCTTCTACTGCAACCAGCTTGTCATCTTCTACTATCTCCATTTTTGTATCTTTTTCAGCCATTGTATATTTTATGAAAACATTAATCGAAAATTAAAATTTGAGAAATTATATTTATCTCAGTAAATTAGATCAAATTTACGAGCTTCATACTTTGTGTAAACTTTAAACCTGTTTATTTTAAAGGAATTTTGAATGGCTTTTTTGAGAACTGGATCAGGGTATGAAATTTGTTCTATAATCATAAAACCAAACTTCTTTCGAAGCCTCTTAAGTGTTAGCATGGTTTGCCAGTTTATTAAAGAACACCTCAGTAGCAAAGACCAAGAGTAAGTGCTGGATAGCACCAAAATTTAACCAAAAGATTAGAAGTGGGTGAATATAAGAAAATATATTGTATGGATATAAAAAGGGTAAAATTGGGATAACCATATGATATATTATAATTTTATCATTGTAGAACACTCTCTATCATCCTCTGGAAATCATTATAGTTTATAGTATCACAATGCTACAAGATATTTCACCTTGTAATTACAACCTATTTGTGTATAAACTGGCGAAAATCGTAGTTAGATTTTAAATAGATAAAAAGTATATATTTATGAGTTTTGTCAGCATCGTTTATAAATGTTAATAACTATTTTTTATAGCATTCATTTGTATTATGTAATTTATATGATGGTAGTCTTGTATGCAATAATTTTATACTTTAAAATATTCGACTACCTAAACTTGAGAATGAAGAATATTCTCAAGTCTTCTCAATATCTATCAAGTCAATGTTCTTGTACATAATATCCGGGTAGTGAAAGTTCGTTTTTTTTAAGTTTTTAACTATTTTAAATTTTTGGAGGCTTAAAAAAAATTAATATGCACTATATTGTTCTATTGGCTTCACTAGTGGGCGAATTGGAGGAGGAACAATACTTCAGAAGGGGCATGGAGAGATTTTTAAGATAAATGAGAATGAAATTTTTTTTAAATTTACACAGCGAATGCATGTATCTTTAGAATTGAATTGATTAGAAGATAACTAAATTCCCTTATTAAAATTAGCGAGAATTGTAAAATCATTTTTACAGGGAGTATGATAATACGACGCAAGAGAAGAATCGTTTTCGCTTAGGTATCAATGGTTAAATTTAAATTTTTAATGGATCCGGGTAACTTTTTTATGTTAATATGTTTCATTATTTATTATAGTATGAAATTAAAAATAAAGCCTACTTTTGGAACATCGCGAGTTGAAAGGTCAAAGTTCAGTAGACTTGGGCATAACATTTCTCTCTATTTATTTCCCGAATATGAAAATTCGGATAACTATGTTCTGACTGTTTTCGATTGAAGAAAATATCTCATATATACAGATCTCTGTTTATAACAGGTTTTTGAAACCGTTTTTCTTCTGGACCAAAGGACTTATATTCTCAAACTTTTAATCCAACAAGAAAAATTGATCTAGCACTGGCGGGGGTCGTAACACTAAATCGTAAGGATGCAAAAATGGCAGAACTCATTTTAGTAACTTCTTAGGTATCATTGTATTCAATAATAGTATATAGGGAATTTATATTTAGGTGTAAACATATGAGCTCACCATATTTGGTATCTGAGGCAATAACTCGATGAGCTGTGATTCTTCGAAACAATAATGAGCTGGGAATAAAGCACTGTCTTTTTAACCTGGGTAAGGCCACTAGGGATATATACACCAAGTTATTCAAATAATTCAATTGATTATTTTTAATGATTTTCAGTCAATGTGACATAAATTATGATAAATACAGTATTTATTTGAATTTTAGAAGTGAATGGTATTTCTCTAATGGTGAGGCTTGCTTGGAAATGCTGAAAATGAAAGAACTTAAAGTCAGTAGTTATTAGTATTGAGTGTTAATATGTCATATTCTGGTAGACTTCTCACGTATCACAACAACAAGGGGAAAAATTGCAACTCTATGCTTACTGAAAACTTGTCAAAAGAGATAACTTGCTATGAATAACCAATTTCTAAGTGTCGTCCAAGTACTGCGGTGGACATATTTGTTTAGTGACGTTGACCACTTATAGGTATATAGAGAAAAATCTCCCAATTCCTCCCTAATGCACTGTGTTTTGGGAATTTTTTTCTGAAAGAATTCAAGGGCTAATAGGTGTAATAAGCACACATAAAATAATAATGTAATTCTAGTATAATAAATAGATGTAATTATTTAAAGTTTAAATAAAGCTCATTCAGCCTGACTTTGAGTGGCCTAAAATAGGAACCTTCATCATTGTGAAGATGAATTCGGACTCATTACTGTTTAAATTCCCTTCTTTTAACGTTAAATTCAACTTTATATTTGCACTTTAATATACTTCAATATAATAATTGTTTATCATCTTAAAATTAGTAATAAGTAACTTAAACACTTTTACATTGATATCAAATAACAATAAAAAAAACATAAATCTCATAACTTAACCAAGGTGCGCGTCTGTAATCACCCCTCTTAACGGTGTCAAAAATTTACACTCTTTTCTGCGAATTTACATATATTTTATTTCACTGTCCATCTTTGATCTTTTAGACATTTACTTTTAAGTGTACTTTCATCGTGTTAGAATTTTACACAGTAATTTGATACTTAAGTGTCGAAAACCTAGTCTTGGGACTATTCCAATCACTTGAAATACTATGGAAAATTACTGAAAACTAAAATGGATATTGTATCTCTACCGATTCACTCCCGCTTCATCACAATTTTTACTAGTGAGGCGGGGTGAATCAACAAGTGTAGAGGCCCCGTGATTTTACCAACTAATTACGGTTTGGAACAGAAAAATTTACGTATTTGCCATTTAAAGCCTAACCATACTCGAGTGTTATACACTGAAGAAATAATTAAAATCCATCCACAATTTTTTCATTTTATAAAGTTAAAAAAACTTTCAAAGTGAAATTCTATTGAAGGGCATTGTGTACCCTAATTGATTATATTTTTAAAAATATAAAAACTCTCTAGATTAAAGATTATCTTAATAAAAACTGTAGAACTACCCGCGTGGCTATTAAATGAGTGAAAAAATAATTTAATTTTTTTTTTTATTTATTTTATTTGAGTGGACCGAATCACCCCTCTAAAAGACGTGGGCCAGTCACCCCGCCCGATGCTACCTAGATTAGCCTGCTTTGATTACCGTTAAATTCTAAGGTCTACCTTAAAACCATACACCCGTAGTGGCTCTATAAACAACTCTTTCCTAAGTATTCATAATATTACTCACCAAATTTTCCATTAATTGATGGGAAAAGTTTACGATTACAGACAAACGCTCGTAGAACTTTATAAGCCAAATAAAGCTCTCGCAAGCTTGAATAAAAATTGATAATTACCAATTATTAAAAATACACTGAAAGCATCCAATTGTAGTAACACATATAAATATTTTAGAAAAAAATTCAATTTTAGCTAAGTTTCGAATCAATTTAAAGGGCTATCCATATATAATGAATATTAATGAAATCATCATAACTTATATTACTATACTTATATATATTAATATAATATTGATACGAATATGAATACCACAGTGGGGTTTACTATAATTACGATACTTATATATTAATATATATATATATATATAATATATAATATATATATATATAATATATATGATTGGTATAGCTGAGTTAAACAGATTCTTAAAAAATCGATTTTTTAAAGAAAAATCAATATGTGATTTTTTTGATTATTATATATCGACTATGCTCAAATTTTTAATTTTCGGCAGCACCTAAAACCAAAGCTTTGACCAAAGCCATGCTTAACAAACCGCTACTAATGATATCTATAGCCTAACAACAATTTTATTTGATAAAAAGTGAAAAGAGAAACTTCTTTGCAATAAAAAGGCCTTACAGCAATCATAATTATTTACTTTAAATCTATGTAACTGTCCAAATTATTATTATTATTATGTATTATTATTATTATTATTATATTATTATTATTATTATTATTATTATTATTATTATTATTATTATGATCCATATGTTTGTAAATAAGATCTTTATAATATATATTTAATATATACAAATGTTTTTCATTTAAGTATAATTTATTTCAAATATATATATATATTATAATATATATATTATATAAGCTCTTTAAAAAAGCTAAACTTACTCAGTTCATAGCAAGTCTATCCGAAAAGTATTAGGACTTACGGAAAACTATTACATATTTGGAATCTAGCGTACAAAGCTTATGGTATATGTAAAGTTTCGTTTTATGAATTAAAATCTAGCTCATATAGAAAGGGCCAGAGAGATGTTACTCGTAAAAATGTATGAGTTAGACTTTTTCGCTGAAAATGCAGTTCCTATGTTTTTACAACTGGTCCTTCAAAAGCTGGTTACATTGTAAAGTCCTCTCTTTATTAGAGATTTATTAGGGAATGTCGCGGCTGTTCATTCAGCTAATATCTGAGTCGGGGTCTCTCGGCCACTAGGTGGGGGGGGACGACGGGGGACTTCATCCCCCCCCTCATTGGATCCCCCCAGCGGGCTCGAGCCCCTAAAAAGGTGTTGAAGTTTCAAGGAAACATTAAAGTGCCGATTTAGGGGGGTGGCTCGAGGGCAGCCCTTTCCTTTGAAGCTTTTAGAAGAGACACGTAGGCGGAACGAAGTCCTCTCTCCACTCTACCCCGGTTAACTCGTCCATACCTTTAGAATCCGAGGAGACCCGACTGTTTATTACTCTCATGCGGGTCTAATACTTCTAGTTGGTATTCGTATGTTTAAATGCTAATATAGACTTACATTATGAGATCAACGCTTTGCCTTCGCCTGACTTCCCTAGTGTTACATTATATATAAGTGTCTCTTATTTTATTTTCTTTATTTTTACCATTCTGGTAATAAGCTTTATACGCGGCTTCAAAATATGGGTAAGTTGGTTTTCTGTTAAAGTGCCGTGTAAGTGTCATACGTTTCAGAGAATGTAATACCTAGCTAAAGGCAAAGTGATTTCTACTCTTAGATATACATAATAATATGTTCTGTAAATATATGTAATATAGTATTTATACTATTATAAAACATTTTTATTGAAATATAATATAATATATAATATATATATATATAATATATTATAATATATATATATATTATATAATATTATAATAATATATATTATATATATATGTATATATATGATATATTAGCAACTTAGTTACCATTACCTTGGCAATTTTTAGGATATGTTAATTTGCGCGCTTTTTCGTTACTTAGCGTGTTCATTGTAATTTATTCACAATTTTTTTTTTCATTCTTGAATTATTTTGAAGCTAAAATTTTTTTTTATAATATGATAGAGGTTTGGCACCATTCTGTCTTGTATCTTCTAATCGGGTTCTTAATGATACAACCCACACAGCCGCGTCATATATCGTGAGAAAAAAAATATCGATATTTTCGTAACAAGAATCTGTTTAAATACTTTCAAACATATTTACCATTAATATATATATAAATATAATATTATTAATTATATATATAATATTATATATATAATATATAATATATATATATTATAATATATATAATATAAATTAATTATAATATATATTATTAATAATTATAATATATATATATATATATATATATTAATATATATATTAAAATGAGCCAAATTTAAACCTTTAATCTAAATACCTAATATACCGCAACGAAAATGATTACATTACAATTTCTTAATATTGTAAATAAAGCTACTGTACTAAATTTATTCAGAAATGATAAGCAGCATGTCACAAAATCTTACTTTATTTCATGTATATATATATATAAATTCCAAGAATAATAAAATTAACTTTAGTTTTAACGACCCAAAATTTCTAATTCCATTCCTTTTGGAGTTGGTATTTTTCTATTGTTGGCATATTTGAATATAAGTAGGTTACTACAAAATTATAAATTATTATATATAGGCTATTAAATATAAACCATTTGCGATACTATGATTTTTAGTTACTGTATTTTATTTTTTTTTTTTTTAAATAGCATCTACTATATTGTTTAATTAAACTTTAGAGTGTTCTTTTTACAGTTTTGAATTACAGATATTATCAATACATGATATTAAGATCGTTGTTGAGAGTAGATTCACGGGCCCGTGTACGACAATTGAATACAATTAACCGGGTACTTCATCGTCCTCAATTTTTAGTTAAATCATTCTATTGAAATCACCATCGCTTTGAAACATATTTTTTAGAGTACTTTTAGGAGAAATAATTTACAGGTTGAAGATGCTTTAGTTCCCAAGAAATGAGCTGAAAATTTTGCAGCTTCAAAAGTCAAGACTTAGTACTGGAAATTATAAAATATTCCCATTAGCAAGACTTTAAAAATGTAAAAATCGGACCGACAAGGCCATGAGTCAAAATGCTTAAAAATCTTTTTTGTAATTTATAAATAATAAAGAAAATGTAGAATGAATGATAGAAATTAATGCTCAGCAATTTCGAAATTGCTTAGCACAAATTTCCTTGTTGCTTGTATAAATCTTAACTTTTCTAATGAATTTTTTGGACGGTTTTTTTTATTTGATTAATTTATTTTATATTTACGCTTTTCATAAACTAAATTGTAAATTTTTTACTGTTATAATAAAAATATTTAATTTACTTTTTAATATAGCTATTATGAGGATATTAAATATTATTTGCTACTTTTCACTTACTTCCGGAATATCAGATAGACCATTTCAATGGGAAACTTAAAATAAGAATATTATAAAAACCTTATTATATTTAATTAACGTAATTTATCTTCTATTTTATTCATTCATCAATATTTATAGATTTTATTTAAATAATTATTTTTACTTTCCCAATAAGAAATTCCGATTTATAATATGACAATGTTTTATCTCGTTGTAATTGTTTCAAAGGTTATAGTTGTACGGTTATAATGAATTACCATCGTTCTTCACTTTAGAAAAACCGAGTTCGAAGTGTTCACGTGTTAAAGTCAAATTATAAATCAAAATATTAATAAGGGGTAAGGATGGTAAATTTCCTTTTCACTTTAACCAATCTTTCTCTGTCATTCCTTTTACGTTCAACTATTCAAGTTTACCTACTAAGTTTTACTTAAGTGCTTTACAAAAACTACAGGCAGTAGTCAGTTATAGTTAAAAAACCCAATCCGAGGAGTAAACATTCTTCAAAACGAACTCCAAGGGGTGAGACCACAATGTTAAGATTACAATTTTCGATCGTTTATCCACTCTAAGGTGTTATTTAGCCATGTTATCTTAATAGCAGACTGGGCAAGAATAACATATCCCAATCAGGCGCAATAGCCACGCACTGGTGCTGAGTGGGGGGCGCGAGGGCGCGAGAGGCGCACGGCGGGAAAGAGGAGATGAACACACTTTTGCTCGATGAAACTCCATAATGGATAGCTCTCTCTTCTCTTCTTTGTTCTTGGGAAGAAGCAGTCGTTGAGAGTCTCTCTCCTCTCTCTCTCTCTCTCCTCTCTCTATCTCTCTCTTCTCTACTCTCCTCTGCTTTCTCTCTCTCTCTTCTACTCTCTCTCTCTCTCTCTCTACTCTCTCTACTCTCTCTCTCTCTCTCCTCTCGTCTCCGCTACTCTCTCCTCTCTCTCTCTCTCTTCTCTCTACTCTGTCTCTCTCTGTAGAAAATGATTTACGAGAACATTATTATATATATATAATACTATATATATATATATATAAGTATTAATTAAGGTATTAATAAGATAACGTAATAAATATAATTATATATATGGTGTAGGTTGAAAATAAGTATTATATATATGTATTTATTGTATAATACTGTACTATATAATTATAGTAGGTAAATATTATAGCTAATGAAATGATTTGGATCGATGCATTAGCTTTTCTCAAAAATGACACATTAGAATATTTTTTTTAAATATACATTTATATCGATATATCGATTATTTTTTATATATATATCGGTCATATTCCTACTCCATACGCGGACATGCTGTAAATGAGAGATTACAGTAAAATGATGTTTTTATTTTTATATGTGTATTAATAAAGTAAATTAATGTAGGATTTCAGTCGAAAATAAATGATGCAAAATCACATGATATAAGATAAATTTCTTCAGTAAACCTGCTATAATCTATATGGTCAACAAAACTGTTAAAAGACTGTGTCCAACTAGATGGTCTTCGAGTTCGATTGCTTGTTGGTAGTTAAAACAGATTTGTGATTGTCCTAAAATTTGAATTGTTTAATTCAAATATCTCCTAACTTCAAAATAGAGCTCTGAAGTAATTGATAGTTAGACAGCTAATTAGGTAGAATACAAATGTATCTAACTTTCAACTTCATATTTAATGATCTTAGTGTTTCAAATGCAAACAATTATTTGGTATAAGTATTAACATCACGTCATAAAAACACTTCAATAAAAAATCATGACACATATCCCTGGATTGAAAACTATCCCACTCAGTTACAAAACAATTTAATTGCAAACAAAGTTTAGAAACTAATACAAATGAATGGTCTCAAATCTACAAGCTAGTGGAAGAGGCCCAGGAAGTTGCAAGGATAATGGTGAGTGCAAATTGTGTACTTCATTGACCTACTAACGCTCCAAAAAGAGCTAAAGTGACAGGCTTCTAATGAAAGAGCTTTCTAATATGATGACTTCATATTGAATCCTTATGCTCACATATCAAGGGTAGAGGTTTTTTTACAGAGCCATATTGAATATATTACTAATAGGCCAAAGTTGAATCGGAGTGCCAGAGTATGCAGGAAGTAGTTGAATACAGTATGATTTTGCTTTTGCCAGACAACCCTTTACAGACAAACAGATAAAGAGATCATGGAGTCTGCTGACAGTTTTACAAGAAATATGAAGCCGACGTGACAAAGTTCTTTAGTTACGGATATTGTCTGCTTCAGGAATGTTTGTTGGCAAGTTGAAATAAAGAAAATGAAAAAATGGACAAATAAATAATACTGGGCAGAAATAATTTGTGTATTTGATTCGAAATTTTATGTTTCTTGTAGTATTTCTAGACGTGTATAGTACAGCTTTTCTAATAATGCTTTTCATAATATTCTCCCAGTAAAACTCATCATCGCTGAGAGATCTCATTTATTTCAAAACTAATAAAAAAGTTATTTGAGAAGTACCATGACAACCGTAAGGTTTTATAAGATATTAGGCTGTACTTAATCATAGTGAGATATGAATCGGGCTCGCGCACTGACTTGGTAGAAATCTAGTGTGACGAACATATTTTGTGAAGCAATAAGATGACGAAGAGAGTAATGGAGCATTTAGAAGACTATTAATGTTAAAGTTAAAAAGTAATGAACGTAATCACCATGTAGGTTTTTATTAGTAGTTTTTTCTAAATGTTTTCCTATTATTATAATGGTAAAAAGTGTTTTTAAAAATGCGCAATCTGCTATTAATTTTGATAAGATCAATCTATTAACTATATAGTTAGACGTATATCTTATTTAACACGTATAAATTATATATATATATATCTCATAAAATATTTCTCATCTGATACTCTATCTTATCTATATACTCTGCATATCCTACTATCTCTTTATCTATATTTTATATATAATTTTACTATATATATATTATAATTATTAATATATAATATAATATTATTTTTTTTTTTTTTTATTTTTTTTTTTTTTACAGTTAACCACTAACTTCAACGGTGACTCAGAGTCCACTTTCAAGAGGGCAGAAAATTAAAACAAGGAAAACCTCCATACCCACCAATTCCCTAGCCTTTAAGGCAAATCTCTCTCATAGTGAGCGAGAGTGACTTTAAAGAGAGGATAGATTAAATATAGTTGTGATAAAACAGAAGAATAGGCATAGAGAGTTCCACAGAACATAAGTAGCTGGAAAGTGGAAAAGAATGAATGCACCACAACGGAACATGTCTGGGGTTCTGCAAGTACTCATCGCAAAATTCTATGCTGAAGACATGGCCCCCTTTATTGTATGCACGAGTGAGGCGGACGTCACA
>JABUQX010059723.1:10000-30830 GCA_015478945.1 Trachelipus rathkii | reverse complement strand
AAAGATAGGCTAAATGTTAAAAACATTGGGTATAATAATCGGAGTGAAACTGATGAAAGAACATACAACAAACCTAAGTGAAGACTGTTTGAGATACATCTAAAAGTAATAAAGTTAAAAACATGAAAATTTCTTCCAATTTTAGAAAATATACTATATTAATTCACCCCCACTTACTATATAATTGGTTTTCCATATACGAACCAAATAACCTGAATATCCATCCTGGTAATTAGAATTCAAGTTATTTATTCGCCCCCAGTTAAATTCACAATTTTAAGCCATAATAATAACCACTGTCTAAATTCCAAAGATTTTTGCACCAAAGACTTTACTCAATAAATCGTCTTAAAAGAGATACATAAAATTATCCACAACAATGCCTGACTTCTTTACTAGAAAATTTTCAATTTTAAACCAAGTAAGGCAAGAATAAATAGAATTAGGTTACAAAATAATACTTACATAAATTGTCCCTTCTGTTGACGAAATAGTTTTCAATTTATATATTAAATAAAGCAGCTGTTTTACAAACCCACACAAGACATTAAACTGGAAAACTGCACCTTAATATTTATGAAAATAAAACTCTATTATCTGAAGGATTATTATTATTATTATTATTACTCATTAATATTAATATTATTATTATTATTATTTATTATTAATATTAATATTGATTAATATTATTATTATTTATTATTATTATTATTATTATTATTATTAATATTATTATTATTAATATTATTATTATTATTAATATTATTATTATTATTATTATTATTATTATTATTATTATTATTATTATTATTTATTATTTATTATTATTATTTATTATTATTATTATTATTATTATTATTATTATTATTTATTATTATTATTAATATTTATTATTTTATTATTATTTATTATTATTATTATTATTTATTATTATTATTATATTTATTTATTGTTATTATTTTTTAATATTATTTAATATTATTTAGACCATTATTTATTATAATTTATTATTATTATTATTATTATTATTATTATTATTATTTATTAACTCTCTATGCCGCACCCATCCCTTTCAAGAATACTATCATCTATCATCACTATCAGATTATGAAGAATATCATTATTATTTACTATTTATTATTTATTATTTATATCATTTATTATTTAATCTCATCTATTAATGATTACGCCATTTACTTATTACATTAATATTACATTAATCCGGACTTACTATTTAGTCATTCACGCCCTTAATTCTATTTAATACAAGGCCTTATTGATTACTACTACTTACTTTCCTAACTTCACACATTACATTTCTACATTTACACATTACACATTACTTACACTCACACTATTTCTACATTACTATTTTTACACAGTACTAATAAATATTAGTACTAACATATTTGCTATTTCATTGGTTTTATCAATCATCTATTAACTAACTTAACGTTAACATTACATTATCATTATATCCACACACACACACACACATCAATATCACACATTATCATTGATTATTTACTTACATTACTTAATACTACTCATTACTACATTGACACATTATTATATTATGATTATTATAATATTGTTTATTATAATAATTTTTATAATTATTATATTAATTGATAATTGGGATACTATAACTTTATTTTTTCTTATAATTAATTGGTATAATAAAATGAAAAATATTACCATGTAAGAAAAGAGATGGATTCTGACTGTGGCACAAACACCAACGCTGATTTACCTCACCTTAACCTTTTTAGCCCACTTTTTTTACCTGTCCTGACCTTTTTGGCCTGGACCTGACTAACCCTTGGACCTTTTTTTACCTGAACTTGAAACTTTTTTACTTAACTTTTTAAGTAAACCCTACTTTTCTGCAAACCTTTCAATTTTTCGGCAACCCTATTCTTTGCGCCTTTTTCGAAGAAAGATAGCGCCAAATGGTTGCGTTAGCAACCGTTGTACGTACGGGGCACCCTATTTTTTTCGACCCAACCCTTTATCTTCATTATTTTGGCCCAACTTAATTCTTTCTATTTTAGGGGTTGAATTTTGTGATGTTTTAACCTGGCGGTTTGAATCCTGCACTGCAGGTGCGAACCGTAAGCCCGCTGTTTCTAGCTGCGTTCTGCACGCCCATTTCCTCATCCACCTGGACCCGTAGGTTCACATCCGGCACGCCTTGTGTCCCATCCCTCCTTGTATCCCGTCCCACCAGACCCGTCCCGCCACCCATCTGCACACACACACACACACACACACGCACAAACACACACACACACACCCGTACAAACTCACACACACCTGAGCCCACGTGGTTGGTGACTCACGATTTTCAACCGTCCTTTCATCTGTTTCTAACTTTCCTTACCACCTCAAGCCTTATCGTCTTCACAGCTTCGAGTTCTATCCGATCATATTTCAAAATAGAACTCGACCTCTCACCACCAAGGCAAATCCCTGACCTTTTACCCACACGTCCAACGCTATGATTTGAGAGAATATATAATTTAATTTTGTGGTATAGATAGAATCGAGAACCATGTTTCACACCATAATAATAATAATAATAATAACACACACACACACACACACACACACACACACACACACTACATGATAATAATAATAATATTAAAAATAATATTATAATAATAATAATAATAATAATAATTAATAATAATAATAATAATAATATACACATTAATATTAATAATAATAATAATAATAATAATAATAATAATAATAATTTATATATATATATATATATATATATATATATATATATATATATTATATTATATTATTATTATTATTATATATATATATACATATATATATTATATTATAATATATATATATATATATATATATATATATATATATATATAGGGAGAGAGAGAGAGAGAGAGAGAGAGGAGAGGAAAGAGAGGAGAGAGAGAGAGGCCCACGTGGGCTGATCCAACTATCAGCTGATATTAAAGCATTTACACTTTTGAGACCCATTTGAGACATACCTGAAAATTTTACTGAACTAATTTTATTTGAATTTTTAGTTGTTTTAATTATTTGAATTATTTAATTATTTTCGTATTTATTAATATTTTTATTTTATTTTCTATATAATGTCTTGAGAATCTGCAAAGTGGAAACGTGTTACATCAAATTTCTAAACTGCAAATCATGTCAGCTCCAGCTATCATTTGTTTATCCTCTTAAAGACTGAAAATTTTTATTCATTTTTATTATACTTTTATTTTTATTCATTTTTATTTAATGATTTTTAATTATCTTTCTTATTTTTGATTATTTTTAATTTATTTTTGTATCGTAATTATTTTCATTATTTTAATTTTATTAAGCCTCGTATCGAGAACTAACACGTGGCTTTTTACTGTCCCAGTCAAACCACAAACCAAACATGCTCATACCCATCGAAAAATATATATATATATATATATATATATATATATATATATATATATATATATATATATATATATATATATATGAGAGAGAGACATATATATATATATATATATTTATATATATATATTTTTATATATATATATATATATATTAATATATATATATATATGATATATATATATATATATATGTATATATATATTTAGTTTTAGATTTACTTATATACAGATTTACTTCTACACACAGATTTACTTTACACACAGATTGCATTTACACCTACTACAGATTTACTTACTCACATACAGATTTACTTACACTCACACAGATTTATACTTGTACAATAATAGATTTATGTATTTTTACACCTACAATGTATTTCACTTACAATAACAGAATGCATTTTACACCTAGCCAGATTTTACTTTACACAACACAGATTTACTTACACCCACACAGATTTACTTACACTAACACAGATTTACTTACACCTCACACACAGATTTACTTACTCACACACAGATTTACTTACACTCACAGATTTACTTACACCTCACGATATTTGTTTACACACACACACTGCAGATTTACTTACATACATCAGGCCACTGGAGACACGCTACACTATGTCACCTCTATACACACACAGACTTTACTCTACACCCTGCCAGATTTACTACAGATTTACTTTACACCTGCCACAGATTTACTTACACACATATTTTACTTACACCACACAGATTTACTTTACTCACACAATAGATTTACTTACACCCCCACATGATTTACGACACTCACAATAGATTTACTTACACACACAATACACTCACACACAATCTAGATTTACTTTACAGCACATACACTAGAACATTTTTATACACACATACACTATAATACTTTATACAACCCACAGACACTGTTAATTTTAGTCCATACACTTCTACACTCTGCCCAGGACACTTACACTCTACCCAGTGACACTTTTATGACAGGTGACAAGTCATAGATGTTTCCTGTTTGAGTTAGTATTTAACCCTTTTTCTTATTCTTTTTCACCTACACCAAAGAACATACACATTGATGCCTTCCCTAGTTCAAGCGTCATCGCGCAGCACCCACAGGTGGGAACCGTCATCCCAAGCAGGTTCCTGCCTGCTCGCTCCGCCCGTCTGTCGCGCCCCTGCCCCTCTGCTCGCCGCGTGCGCCTGCGCGCACATTTCCGTGTTCCCGCCCGCCGCGTGCGCCCGCAGGCGCAATATTCCCGCGCGAATGAAAAATATATATACTATGAGTCATTCATTTTTATTTCATACTTAAACATTTTTATTAAAAACATATACTATGAGTCATTCATTTTATTTCATACTTAAACATTTTATTAAAAACATTTTAGCGAACCTAAAACTGTAACTATTAATAGTGATGATCTTTATTTTTACTTTAATAATTTTATAAATTTTTAAAAATTGTATGTAAGAAGAAAAAGCCAAAGTGCCTGATATATAATCATTTTATTTTACTACAATTGTACGAAATTTTATTAAAAACATATACTTTACATACCTTAAAGCAGTAAATCAGTAAATCAATAGAGGTGTTACCTAACACCTAGGGGGGATTAGTATGCTTTTGTTTTACTGCTTTACTGCTTTAACTCATGTTTTACTGCTTTAACTCATATGTTTTACTGCTTTAACTCACATATTTATTAACATTACATACCTTAAAGCAGTAAATCAGTAAATCAATAGAGGTGTTACCTAACACCTAAGGGATTAGTGTATGGTTTTGTTTACTTATTGCTTTACTGCTTTAACTTTCTGCTTTTTACTGCTTTAACTCACTGCTTTACTGTTTTAACCACATACATTACATACCTTAAAGCAGTAAATCAGTAATCAATAGAGGTGTGTAACACCTAAGGGATTAGTATGCTTTGATTTATCGTTTATCGTTTTAACTTTCAAGCTTTAATGCTTAACTCACTGCTTCTTTATCAGTTTTTAACTCACATATTTATTAACATTGGTATACCTTAAAGCAGTAACCAGAATCAATAGACGAACACCTAAGTGATTAGTATGCTTTTGCTTACTGCTTTACCGCTGAACTTTCAGTTTACTGCTTTAACTTCTCTGCTTTACGTTTTAATATCTGCTTTACTGTTTTAACTTTCGCTTTAGCCATTTTAACTTTCTGCTTACCAGCTTGTGAACTGGTGTGTTTTACTGTTTAACTGTATTTAATAAACATTATGTTTTCTCTTTATATTTTTTATTTTGTTTTTAATACTTTTATTTCCTTTATTCCTTTTGTTTATTTTATTCTTTATTCTTTTATTTATTGATAGATTACTTTTATTATTTTATGATATTATTTATTTTATTATTATTATAACAGTGCTATTTACTTATGCTATTAAGATATTTATTTAACATCATCATCATCATCACTACTGACCTACACCCCACACAATAATGCACACCTCACTCTACACATAACGTATAATGATAAAACATTTTTATGTTTTTAAATTAAATGATGCACATTTATATCACTTCCATTTTAATTAACTAAAATATCAAGTTTTCTTTAAAACTTCATAATAAATCAACTACATTCTTTGAAACAAAGAATTATTATTAACTGTTAATACTTTTTGTTTATAATCCATTGGTGTTTAGTAATAATTTTTAACAAAATTTTTAAGTGAAATTTTTATTAAAACATATATTTCACAAAAACCCAAAGCAACAACCAGTAAATCAGTAAGGTCAGCTCTTAGTAACTCTCTACACCAAGCTTATGCCATGTTTTGTTCTATTGACTTACTGTTTTACATCATCTTTAGCCATGTAATAAGTATAAAAATAACAAAATAAGTTCTTCTCTACTACATGTATTTTATTAAAATTATTCTAAGTTTTTATTTAAAAATAACAATTATTCACTTACATTTATATTATTCGGTTTGATAACTAAATATTTAAAGTTTTTAAATAACTAGGTTTTTATTATATTTATGTAATATTGACAATCCAATGAGAAAACACAAATAACCCAAACACCTCCCTTACAGACATGAAACCGACCTCTCTGCAAACAAGAAATAACTACTAGACCCAAAT
The DNA here is from genome assembly GCA_015478945.1 of Trachelipus rathkii. Lineage (NCBI taxonomy): Eukaryota > Metazoa > Arthropoda > Malacostraca > Isopoda > Trachelipodidae > Trachelipus > Trachelipus rathkii. The sequence goes on along the minus strand of JABUQX010059723.1, from coordinate 24,264 downwards.
TTAGGATAATCTTTGTATCCTAAGGATTAGAATTTAATTCTAGTCAAAAATATATTTCAAAACTGACCTTCTGTAAAAAGTACACTGACAAGTAGGGCCTAATTTAGCCTAATTAGATAAGCCTTTTGTGTCTCCACGCGATTAAGCCTAATACCAGGTCAAAGGTAATCAGTATAGACAAGAATCGAGAATCAATATTATATTATTTTATAAATATATTTCAAACTGAAACATACTGGATAAGATCTTTTAAGCAGGTAAGAAGGAAATGTTCTTCTTGTGAGTGGACGGAGGTAATCCTTATCTCTATACACCACGTGTGATTGAATGAATATTTTATCGCTTTTATTATATGAAAAACATGTTTTTCATCCTGATCAAGTTTCGCTTATATTAAACTTCAAAGATTCATGTAAAGATTTATTTGGGCAGTAAAAGGCGATAATAAAACTCTTACTTATATAATTGAAATTTAACAACTATTAACTTACAATGATTTATATATATATATATATATATATATATATTATTATTATATATATATATATTATATATATATATATATTATTATATATATTATATATTATTATTATATTTCCTCTTAAGTTATTATTATTATTATTACATATTATATATATATATATATATATATATATATATATATATATATATACAATATATTTAAATATATTTCGCAATGGTTTATTTATATATATATACATTTAAATATAAATACTTCCAATCAAGCATTTTTTCTACATGGATGGTGGACTCATTTCAAATTCTAAACATTCTAAGTCTTTACAAATATGCTTATCATTTGCGTTGTTGTTCCTCAAATAGTTTCTTATCTCTTCAATACCATCCGAAAGCACATATGTAAAAAGTTCTCTCTCAGATATCATAGTATGTTTACTGTCAGGATCAGCAGCGTAAATACTTCCGCTCCATTGTTTTCTAAATAGATAGATGAATTTCTGCACGTTCATAGATTTTAAGAAGTTTTCAATGATAGTTTCAGGGTCATCAGTTAGGTTTTTCTTAAATGCACAATATTCCTGGTATAACATATAATGAGCCACAGTCACGTAATTACCCAGTATTTCAGTCTTCTTCCTCTATATTAATACCCTCTTGCGAACTTCAGACATATATTTCAGCCGCTGTATACCTTTAATACTGATTCTATGAGTAGTAGGATCAAATGTACATGATTCATTACACGTCTTCCATACTAGAAGTTCCATACCTATCCTGTGTGTAATTACATGCTTAGAAAAGGCGAGAGTAAGTTGTCTACCATCGTGACCCTCTCTTAGACTAATAACAATCTTCGGTGAGTCTAAATTGTATACCTTGATCCATTCTTCAACATGGTGACATATACAGAGTAGTTCATCTGCGCTCATAAAAATACGTTTGTTTCTAGAGCATATAGGTTGATTACTACACGTAAAAAATTCAAACCCATTAAGTTTTCTTTTATATCTTAACTGTCCATTGTACAATATCTTCTATAGAGGTATATCTGTTAAGAGGGGTCATGATATACACACTGTAATACACTTGATGAAAATAAAACACTTTCAAGACTGAGCACAGAATTTGTGCACCGTTTAACATCCAAAACGAGTATGATTTTAAAATGAGTTTAAAACGCATCCTCCAATATAATTTTCATCCAATCAGAGGCGTAGGCCTGTGACAGGAAAAAAGTTTTTTCATAATTTCCGAAACCAAAGCGATAAAATACCTTCAATCAATCAAGATACGAGGTCATATAGAGATAAGGATTACCTGTCCACTCACAAGAAAGTAAATGATTCACTCGCTTTAAAGGATCTTTACTGATCCAGCATGTTTGAAGAAATATTTATAAATAATAATAACATTGATCTTGATTCTTGGTTCTATACTTGAATTACTCTTTTGACCCGGTATGTAGCTTAAATCAGCGTGGATATTAAAAGGCTTATCCTAAATTTAGGCCTAAATTTAGGCCTAACGTAGTTATTACACCACCACATTTTACAGAAGAAGGTCAGTTTAAATATATTTTGACCTGGAATTAGCCTAAATCGCCCTGGATACAAAAGGATTATCCCCAATTTAAGTAGTTATTTCAACACATTTTACAGAGAGAGGTCAGTTTCGTATCTGTAAGGAGTGCGGGTTGTGTTTTCTCGTGTTGGATTGTCAATGTGTCATAGATAATAAAGAAACCCTGATTATTAAACTTTGAAATATTTTTAGTTAACATCGAGCGAATAATATAAATGTAAGTGAATAATTGTTATTTTTAAATAAAAACTTAGAATGATTTTAATAAAATACATGTTATGTTAGCAGAGAAGAACTTATTTTGTTATTTTTATACTTATTACATGGGCAAAGTCCGGGAGTTATAAATAATAGAACAAAACAAAATAGCTTGTGTAGATAAAAGAAATAATCTACTGATTACTTGGATTTATTATTAAGGCATTGTAAAATATATGTTTTTAATAAAATTTCATAAAATTTTAGTAAAAATTATTTTAAAACTTGATAGTTATAAAATTTATAATAAATTCTTTGTTCAAAGATAATGATTGATTTATTATAGAAGTTTTAGTTATAATTGAATGAGTAATATAAATGTACGTATTTAATTAAAACATAAAAATGTTTCAATAAATTATACGTTATATGTGTAAGTGAGTGTGCGTGTGTGTGGGTGTGGGTGTGTGTGTGTGTGTGTGTGTGTTAAATGATAATAACAATAAGCATGAAGTAAATAGCAAAAAAAAAAATAATAAAAATAAAATAATAATAATAAAAAATAAAAGTAAAATAATAAAAAAAAAATAAAAAGAATAAAAAGAATAAAAAAAAAATAAAAAGAATAAAAATAAAAAGTATTAAAACAAAATAAAAAATATAAAAGAAAACATAATGTTAATAAATATACGAGTTAAAACAGTAAAACACATGAGTTAAAGCAGTAAAGCAGAAAGTTAAAACAGTAAAGCAGAAAGTTAAAACAGTAAAGCAGAAAGTTAAAGCAGTAAAGCAGAAAGTTAAAGTGCAGTAAAGCAGAAAGTTAAAGCAGTAAAGCAGAAAACAAAAGCATACTAATCCCTTAGGTGTTAGGTAACACCTCTATTGATTTACTGGATTTTACTGCTTTAAGGTATGTAATGTTAATAAATATGTGAGCAAAGTTAAAGCAGTAAAGCGGAAAGTTAAAGCAGTAAAGCAGTAAATCAAAGCACACTAACCTTAAAGTAGGTAACACCTCTGAGGTTTGATATATCAGATTTTACTGCTTGATAAAAGCAATGTATGTGAGTTAAAGTAGTAAAACATGAGTTAAAGCAAATGAAAGCAGATAAAGGTAAAGCAGTAAACAAAAGCATACTAACCCTTTGTTAGGTAACACATCTATTGATTTACTGATTTACTGCCGGTGTGAATAGTTAATAAATATAGAGCGAAGCAAAGTAAAGGAGCATGAGTTAAAGCAGTAACATGATAAAGCAGTAAACAGTAAACAAAAGCATACTAATCCCTTTCGTTGTTAGGTAACACCTCTACGACTAATGATTTACTGCTTGCAGGTTGTAAAAGTATATGGTTTTTAAAGAAAGTTCAAAAATGAATGGTAGTGAAATAAAATGACATTATATGTCAGCACTTTGGCTTTTCTTCTTACATACAATTTTTAAAAATTTATAATTTAAAAAGTATTAAGTAAAAATATAAAAGATGTCTGTAATGAGTTACAGTTTTAGTTCAGTTAAATGCTTTTGGCAAAAATGCTTATAAGAAGAAATGAATGACCCATAGTGATATTGAAAAGAAATTTTGAAACAAGTTTAAGCATGAGTTAAAGAATGACTGATAGTGATATATTTTCTCATTCGCGCTAAATATTGAGCCTGCGGGCACACGCGGCGAACGGAAATATTGCGCCTGGTGGCACGTGGCAGGTGGGGTGGGGGCACGGCGGGCGGGCGGGCGGGCGGGCGGGCGGGAACGTGCGATGATTTGGTTCACACCTGCGGGTGCCAGCCCCGATGGTACGTCAGAACCAGGGGAAGACATCAATATTAGCTATGTTCTTGGTGTAGAAACAGTGCGAAAATGTTAAATCATAGTAGGTGAAACATCCCATAACTTTGGTAAGATACACCAATCGTGCTCAGTGGGAAGTGGGTGTCTATGGGTGAGTGTAAGTATAAGTGATCAGTGTGTATGTTTGCGGTGGGAGGCGACATAAGGTAAGTGTGTGTATATGACATAGTGTATGTGTGTAAGTAAATCTGTAAGTGAGTGTGAGTGTGTGTGTGTGTGTGTGTAAGAACTGTGAGTGTAAGTAAATCTGTGTGAGTGGCAATCTGTGTGAGTAAGTAAATCTGTGTGTGTATAAGTGAGATAGGTATGTGTATACGATATATGTGTAAGTAAATCTGCGTGTGTGTGTGTGTGTGTGTGAGTGTAAGTAAATCTGTGTGAGTGTAAGTAAAACTGTGTGTGTGTAAGTGTGTGAGGGTAAGTAAATCTGTGTGTGTGTAAGCAAATCTGTGTGAGTGTAAGTAAACTGTGTGCGGGCAAATCTGTGAGGTAATCGTGTGTGCAAGCAACCTGTGTGAGTAAGTAAACCCAAAGCAAATCTGGGGAGTAAGCAAATCCAGCAGGTAATCAGAGGCAAACTGTGTGTGGCAAATCATAAGTAACTGTGTGTAAGCAAATTCAGGAAGGAGAGATATGAGATATATTATAAAATTTGTTAAATATATATATATATATATACATATATAAAAATAAAGAAAGAAAGAGATTTATATATATATGTGTTCTTATTTTTTTTGTTACATATATATATATATATATATATTACATATTACATATATGTAGATGCAAGCGTATGGTTTGTCATAGGTTTGACTGGGACAGTAAAAAGCCACGTGTTAGTTCGCTGGACGAAACCTAATACTAAGTGTAGAAGAAAAATAATAAATAATATGACCTGCAAGTTTTTGAAAATTAAATAATAAAATAATTAAAATAACTCAACATAAACATAAATATTTAAATAAAGGAATAAAATTCTCTGATATTTAAGAGGATAAAACAATGATAGCATGGGCCCACACGTATTTCATTGTTTGAAAGGTGTCGGTTCTTTTACTTTAGATTCTCAGAAAGCTATAAGAGAAACAGAAAAAAAATAAAAATGTAATAAAAATATACAAATGATTAATAATTCAACAATTAAAATTATTTAAAATCTGGCAAAGATTCAAGTAAAATTTTTCAAGTCCTCAAATAGGTCTGGGTGCAAAATGCTTTTAACTATGCGGATAGTCAGATCTGGGCCACGTGGTACTTCTCTCTCTCTCTCTCATGAGGCATATAGCATAGATCGATATTTGGTAATATCGATACATAGTATATATATATATATATGAGATATATATATATATATGTTATTATTATTATATATATATATATATATATATATATATATATTGATATATATATATATATATATATATAAATTATTATTATTATTATTATTATTATTATTATTATTATTATTATTATTATTATTATTATTATTATTATTATTATTATTATTATTATTATTATTATTATTATTATTATTATTATTATATTATTATTATTATTATTATTATTATTATTATTATTATTATTATTATTATTATTATTATTATTAGTATTATTATTATTATTATAATTTATTACACATAATTTAATACTACGAATGAGTTTTACCCATATCGATTACATGTCAGGGATTTGCCTTGGTGGTGAGAGGTCGAGTTCTATTTTGAAATATGACCGGATAGAACTCGAAGCGGTGAAGACGATAAGGCTTGAGGTAGTAAGGAAGGTTAAGAACAGATGAAAAGGGACGGTGAAAAATCGTGAGTCATGACCACGTGGGCGCAGGTGTGTGTGTGTGTGTGTGTATGTGTGTGTGTGTGTTTGTGTGTGTGTGTGTGTGTGTGTGTGTGTGTGTGTGTGTGTGTGTGTGTGTGTGTGTGTGTGTGTGTGCAGATGGGTGGCGGGACGGGTCTGGTGGGACGGGATACAAGGAGGGATGGGACACAAGGCGTGCGGATGTGAACCTACGGTTCAGGTGGGATGGGAAACGAGCCGGGCGGGAACGCGGCTGCAGAAACGCGGCGGGGTTTATGTCTGTAACTGGTGGGGTGAGGGATTGAAACAACAAGACATCAAATGGGCTAAGCCCTTAGCAGCAGAAAATTAGGTGCCAAAATGACCGCGGATAACCCAGCGTTGGCCTGGCAGCCAGGGTGCCGTACGTACAACGGCTGCTAACGCAAATCAGCTTATACGCCCTTTCTCTCTCGAAAGGGCGCCAAAAATTAGGGCTACAAAAATTAGGGCTGCCAGAAATTAGCGCCCAAAAAGGTCAAGGCCAAAAGGTCAAGGCCAGGTAAAAATTTGGGCCAAGGCCCAAAAAGGTCAAGGACAGGTAAAAATTTGGGCCCAAAAGTAAGGTAAAATCAGCGTTGGTCATTTTGACCAACACGTCCGAACCATCCCCTACTTCTTATGTAAATAATGTAATTTTTTTTCTGAATAAAGATTTTCTGATTCTGATTAGTATAATTTTTGGGAGTATTTTTATTTTTAAAAACGTGCACCGTTGATCGAATGAATATATATATATTATATATATATATATATATATATATATATATATATATATATATATATATATATATATATATATATACTATATATATATATATATATATGATATATATGTTATTGTTATTACAGTATATATATATATATATATATATATATATATATATATATATATATATATATATATATATATATATATATATATATATATATATATATATATATGTATATATATATATATATATATATATATATATATATATATTATCTGTAGGTGTGTATGTTCATGTATATGTGGATGTGAGGAAAATTTGCATAACTGCGACTGCATATAGATTAAACGATTAATTCTCAATGAAAAATGTCTTATGCATTTCAGAAAGGTTCCTTCAATTCATTGACTCCGAAATAGGAAATACATGTTTTGATCTGAATTTTACTTCAACTGGAAAAAAGAACTTGACAAGATTTTGATTTTTTTTTTTTTTTATTAGTTTTTCGGATTAAAAGTGATGAAAGGACGAGTATTTTATATAAATCAGGATTGACATTGCGTTAGAATAATTAACATATCAAATATACTTTCGAGATTAAGTATTCTTACATATAATTTCTTATAATGTTACTCTTTTAAATTTTTAAATTTATTTTCTATAGATTATAAATTTCAAAACTTTTTAAATTTTAACGTTATGATCCTGCTAGATGAATATTACATGAACTATTCCTTAATTAGTACTTAATTTAACCTTACTACTTAATTAACCTCAAAATAAAAGCTAGCCAAAGCCAATTACAAAATATGATTATGTTTATAACAAGGGTAACCAAAATAAATGAATAAGGAGTGCTAAATTCTTCCAGAAAATCACTCATATTTTTAAAATGATTTCTTCGTTAAATTTTTTTATTAAGAGGTGAGCACGAATTTCACTAATTACTAAATGACCTGGTCCATTAACATGATAGAGTCGGACTTGATACCATATATATACCCTCATCGTGTAGAGGGTTGTCCAAGAAAACTGAGATCCTTGAGCTATTATGTGGCAGTGTCCCTTGTTGTGGGCAACTTCATAATACCAAAATTCCAGCTCTTAATGTTATTCGTAGTTATACCGTCCTTCTTAATATGCTCTTTTGGGCGCCACCACCGCATAAGAGGGCGAGAAAAAATACTTATTAGTCTGTTAACGATACATACCATAATCGGTGTAATTAGAATAGAGTATTGAAAGACCCTTCAACCAGTAGATTATGGTAACGTGTATGCATAGTAGATACCGGCATAATTAGCCTCTATATCAGACTGCATAATCCTACTCTAATATGACATAATTAGCATTAGCTATTTGAGTCTTACAATAGATTCCTCATAATACATAATTTTACGAGTGTAGATATTTGGTGATTATCATTTAGGTGAGATTAGATACTAGATATAAAATAATAATAACTTAGCATCTCACAAATCTATTAGAACACTGATATGAAACGCGTGTATGTATTTTTGATGATAGTTATACAGTTATCAACACAGTTTTATTTTCTAGAAATAAACACCAGCCATAAGCCTAGCCTGTCTTTGAAATATATATATAACTAACAAAAATAGCCAATTTTTGAGCATGTTACCAAAAAGATAGATTATAGGGAAAGGAATATTGGAAATGGCGCAGACACATTTATAAGAGCTTTCAGAAATAGAGAATAAAGCACACATATATACTCTTAACAGCATAAAATACAGAGGCTAGTTCACAGGTAAAATTAAATGTACAAAATATATTGTACAATATAAAGCTACGATTAAGTTTTCAAAATAATATATAGAACATATTGGGAGTCATACAGATAGATACTCTTTCTGTCGTAAATATCACAATAATATCCCCGTTATATATGCTTTTTTATGTTCTTTCCGAATTTCTGCGCTAAACCGATATTTTCATAGAGAGTCACTACTACTCATAACAGTATAATCTCCCACTGTTTTGAAGACTATTACACCAGTATACTTCACCAATGTCACTAGAAAAAACAATGATTAAATGGGATTACAATCGGAGACAGAAAGCTGTAAGGCACTGTTTCTGTTTGGTAAACTTTTTTCAAATGATCTTCACAAATAGCTGAGAGGATTATATTTAATGCAGCTCTTTGCATATACTTTAATTTGAAATTTCAAGGAACCTTTCTCACGGTAAGAGTTAAGTAATATGAATCAACGTTTGCGGAAATTATCTCTGTAACATAGTGACGTATCTGAAGAACAAGATTGCAAGAACATATAATTTACACAATATCTGCTACAGTTCTTTCCATTCTCTATATTGAACAGCAATCTTTCATAGATATAGACAATATTTCTACCCCACTTGCCGAGCTTTCCTAGGAGTATGTTTTATTTTTAGAATTAATCTGATTTTACGTTATACTCCATTACGAAGAGTCGTTGTACATGATAGAGCAACGTAAAGCTATATTGGAGGCTCTATCTATGGTCTATCTTTGACAGAGTATTTCGGATGTTCTCCTCTGGCAACGGGCAAGATGTTTGTATTCACCATTTCTTCGCATATATAGGGTATTTTGAATGGTATTAATTCTCAAGTAAATAGAGAGAGTATTTGTCCTATATTTATTCAAATCGTTCCAGAATAATACATTTTTACTCTCTGGCTGCATAGCGCCAGTTATTCCGACTAGGCCTAGTGCTGAGGAGAGATTGCTCTGTCTGAGATCACATGCTATCTAACAAATTATAAAATTGAATATAAGATTTAGAGACTACGAGATTAATAGAGTATGTTTGGAAAAAAGAGAATAATAGGGTAATGTAGTATAAAATCTTATATACTAGCCATTATATGTAATAAATTGAGTTTTAATATTAATATACTTTATTTTAAAATTGAAGCTTTCCGAGCTATATATTATATACAATCAGATAATTTGCATTTGAATTTCCTACGTATACTATAAGGCGCGATATAATATATAATTACATGACAGAGTCATGGACGGTTACAGAGTACATCTGAGATATAGTTTATGTAGACATAGATTCACGTTAAGGGCTCTGTTGCTTTGACAAATATTTTATTATTAACAATATTTTATCATTCTATTGAATATATAAAAATTAAACTAAATATTATTCCTCTTGTTATTGTTTAAGATTAACAAAGTTTATAAATTATTATTTTGTTTTATTAGGTGGTGGAATCAACTTTGGATTCTCATCTAAGTATTCATAAAATTTTATAAAGAATTCATAATAAGTTGTACATGCTAATTATATAGTTATGGTTTTTAAAAGTATACAAATATCATCTCGAAAGTATATATTGTTTAGTGGCAAGCTTCGGGCATAATTCCAGAAGCTTGCCATTAAACAATTTTATTAAAAACGGACTCCTGAGAAGATCCAGGAAGATTTTTGTTTTTCTCTCACTGAGAGAACCTTTATTATGCTAAACTTTTGACAAGATACATTTAGTTTATTAGAGTACATTATACTTTAATGAAAATTTTTGGGCTATTCAACATAATAAATGTGCCGATATGGCACTCGCTGTCTGAGGCGAAAAATATCAACATCTATTTATATAATTAAGTAAATCATGAGCAAATATATACAGGATATATAATATAATAGTTATTTTTTGATGGAGTAATAAATTATATTTATTTACATTTTAAATATGAATATATATTTTAAAAAACTCTCATAGATGGATTGGAGATTATTAACAAATATATCAAATATTACTATAGAAAAAAAAAAGGAATTCAATAAATTTTGGGAAACACATATAAGTAGTAACTATAAAAGTATACCTCACCTTTTATTACACTAAGTACCGTTTCAGAGGTTGCTTATACTGATATCATATAAATTCATGACTTTTAGGAATTTCTGTTGATATAACCTATTTGATCTGTCCAGCCATTATTCCTACACTATATATTTTATGTTATCGAAAAATGTATATTCCAGATTATTCTTAAACTATTTTTATATCATATATTAATAATATCGATAATATTTATTAATTTCCTTTACACCAAATTACTGAGGGAGTAAAAAATTCGGTTATCATTTTATTTTGTAGTAAAACTATATACTCCAAAACCAGAGTAACTTATTATCCCTCAACATTTTGGACTAACGTAAGACGTTAAAAAATTTTTGTGGCGAGAGGAGCAGTAAGCGGATTCAACAACTTACCTGTATATTTTTGGAAAATAGTCTATCCATATCGAGTTATACAATTAATTCACTTTTGTGAGTGTAAATGGCTCATATATCAAATTATACAACACGAGATTTCAATTGGGGACAGTAGTTAATAATTAATTGATTCATATTCACTTCCCAAAACAGCTCTACGAAATATTTTATTACTATATTAAAACGGATGTCCACTTTAGATATTATTTGAGTCTAAAAATTCGATATTTTTAAAAAATATCAAATTTTAACTTCGATATTATTGCTTATCAGAAAATATCGAAGCGGGATACTGTCTGTGAAATTAAATATTGAATTAAATTAAGAAATTAAATAGAGTATCACAGAAATATAATACTTTTCAATTTTTAAACTTATTCATTTATATATTATTTATATATTGACTGTGTAATATAAATTATAATTTTTCGATTTGATAAGCTTGCACATAATTTATTTATAATATATATAGCGCTAGATGGCAACTCAAAGGATGGAATCATTTTCCGTTTGAGATTTAGACAAAATAAAAAATATAATGTTATAATTACCTGTTAGAATTCATATATTTAAAATAAAATAGTATATATATATTTGAGGTACATAATTATATGATACCTAAGATATTATATAATATATATATAAGATATATAGACCATATTAAAACTAAATTCTTGGAAAACCATTTGTGAAGTTTTGTGAACAAAAATAATCGCCATGGGTTTTTTTATAGAAACGATACAAAAAACCATTGAATTTTTTTTTTAATATTAATATATATAACAAAAAATAAGAAATTTTAAATTTTTATCTATTTTTTTATTTTATATTTTTTATTTGTTATTCTTTTGGTTTTTATGCTATTCTGGAGTTTTTGTATGTAGTTTGTTAATAATGTGGTATTTTTTCTACTGGGTTTTAGTATAGAGTTGTGTTAAACAGGCACTAAAAATCAAGTCTACTTCCGTGCATTTACAAATACTAGATTTAAACACGAGTGTCCTTTACACAATATCACCATGATGCCTTAACACACATTTTAAAAACTTCCACATTATTAAATTTTTTTATAGATTCTTTAAAATTTTCAAAATACTTAAACTTGTTTTGTGAAAACTGATTAATACTGGTTATTAAATATATATACTTAATATTATTATTAATAAAATTAATTTATTTATTATTTTTGTAGATTTACATAAACTACAAAAAGTATAAATATAAGGGATATATTTATAAAATTATATTAACTCTTATCTGAATATATGATATAAGTGTTATATCATTTAATTTTATTATCCTAAAAAAAAAAAAAAATAAAACACACATAATATGAGAAAGTATTTTCACACTAAATTATTTATCCTAATATTAATTAGTAATATAAACTAAATGTAAATTCTTTATATTTAAATTACTTTATAATTATTTGAAAACATTTAGATATATAATTATTTTATAATTAATATTAGTTAAGTAGTAGTTATAAGTAGTATTATCAATATAAGTTATAGAGTTAAGTAGTATAATATATAAGATTATTTGCCTAACTATTATATATATTATATAATTATATTAGTATTTTTATATATTTTATATAATTTAGTTAATATATAGTAGTATTAGGTGGTTGCACTAGGTTAAGTCAATTTATTGTAACTACTTATAATTTATATATATCTAGAAATATTATCAGTTTATTAGTTATATATATAATAGAGACTATTATAAGTAAAATTTAAATATTTATATTTCTAATTTCATTATATATGTTCTGCAATACCACGATATGTTTCCAACTAAGAGATATTATTATATTAGTATAGTTACAAGTAATTAATATATCATATTTATTTTTTAAAAGAGGTAGGGTAGGAGTAGGTATATGGTTTAGATATGATTTCTATTTACTATTGGGATATAGATACACAGCGGTCTCTATTATTATATATATATTATCATAATTTATCCTATTTTAATCAGTAAGACCGTATATTAGTAAGGTAATATAGTATTTTATTGTGATTATATGTTATCCTATATATATATTATTTATATATATAAATTATATATAATATATATATAATATATTATATATATATATATATATATATATATATATATATATATATATATATATATATATATATTAGACTATTGAAAAAAAAAAAAATTTTAAATATTTTTTTTGCACCCCTGCCATTTTCAGGACTGTAAGTTAAGTTTTGACCCCCGCCCACTTCAAAAATAGTTTTATGCTCAATGCGGACTGTAGTTTAGTTGCTTCATCGTATTTTAAATAGATATAAATATATATTAACATTCTGTGAAGCAAAAACTATATATAGGCCTATATAATATAATATATATATAATATATATATATATAATATATGATACATGAGCTTATTTGTTCTTTTGTTTTTCTTTTTATTATTTTATATAATTATTATATCAATATATAGATTTTTGATAAAGGGTGTCGGAACCTATATGATAGGTACGAGTGTGTGTTATACTTACATCAAGCGATAATGTGTATTATTTAGTGGAAGATTTTATAATATATATATATATATTTCGTTATACACTATACCGCTAGGTAAGGTATAGTTGGCTATTTCCGGTATATATACTCTTAACAGGAAGAATATTTACTTTCAAAAATCTGCGAGTTGAATCCGTCTTTATGCCACAAAAATTTTGTGTTCTGTGGGGGGGGGCGGGAGAGTTTCTTTCTCCAATGAGACAATACAAACGCTCTCTATATATACCTGAAGAGAGTGAAATAATTATGGAGACTTATGTGAGAGTATATATTATATCGTATGTTTAATACGTAATACTATCATTTTATTATACTTTAGGGATTAGACATCATCATGATATATGTTATTTTTGAGAGTTCTTTTGAGAATTATGTTGTTTAAGGTATTTACTATTTATTAATATAATTACCAGAGAGAGTTTTCAATATATAAAACAATTATATCTTATATTATTATTATAGGTATTGATTATTACTCTCTTACTTTATAGTAAAGTAAAGTATGGTTTCTAATTCCTATCATTTGTTTGCTTATTCTAATTTAAATAGTGTTACTAATAGCTACACCCAAATACTTTTCTTTGTCAACAGTCAATCCTTTTCTTTGTCAACAGTCTCCAGCCTTTCCTACTAATATCAATAAAAATCATAATTTGATTTACCAATGTGAAATACTTTTCACTTTTTGCTATTGAAATTAGTTTGCCACTTATTAGCCAACAGCAAAGTTTATCCAAGTCGGGCTGAACTTTAATACAACTCTCAAGTTTCGAAAACATAGGTAGACAATTTT
>JABUQX010059723.1:0-7500 GCA_015478945.1 Trachelipus rathkii | reverse complement strand
AGAGCTGACGAGAAAATTTATTTTTCATGCAATCATTTAAGTGAAAGAGCTTTAAATTTAAAAGTACTAGAATGATTGATATGTCTGTCCATGTTACTTCACAATATTAAAATTTTGAATAATCAAATGATTTTGATAGATTATTACAATATGACCAAGTTTTGGGTTGGGGGGAAATGTTTTTGATTATTTTTAAAAAATATCAATTTGTGTATTTTGATTTTTTTGATATTTTTGATTTTTTGTCGAATTGGTAAACGTCACGCGAAATTATTGCAAGTTACAAAATTAATTATATCAGCGGTTGACGTTACGAATCTGAAGAAATAGAAAATATTAAAAAATAAAAAAAATCAACAATTGGATTTTTTTTAAAAAAATCAGAAAAAATCACTTAAAATGCCATCCCTGCTTTCTAACTTTCAAATTACATTAAAAATATGGAAGTGGGAAATTTAAGGAACATGAATGATCTTAATATTAAATAAATCATTATTACATTGGTCTACAAAAAAAAAAAAAAAAAAAATCGTGGAATTGGAGGTTTTCAGCTGTTTATATATTAATTCCAGGATGTCTGGATATTCCAAATTGATTCTCAGATTTGCTCATCACATCCATTTTTATGCAATCGGCAAACCCCATTTCATTGAGCATATATTGATATATTGTATCTTACCTATATCTTATCTGTACAAGTTCTGTTAGATATTCAAAAATTAAATAAATTTGCTTTTATCAAAATGCAATATGTAATATCTCAAAAACCTGATGTGATAGACAAAAAACCGATGACGAGTTTGCAATCAGCACCGCAGATTTACCTTAAAACCGCTGGAACACCTTATGAAGCGAAAAATGTTTGTTGACCAGTGTATAAATTCAAGAACCAATTATTAGTTATATATTATTATTATTATGTATTATTATATTATATATTATTATTATATTATATATTAATATAATTATTATTAATGTAATTATTATTTATTATATTATATATAATTTATTTATTCATTATTATTATTATTAATAGGAATTAGAAACCAAAAAACTAAGATGTAATGTTAGAGCATAAGTCTATGTTATTAATAACTTTTCAATTAATCGTCATCGTTATCGTCATCATCATCGTCAATCATCAAAAAATTTTAATTGTCCCATCACTTATATATAATATATAAATTATATATATATATATAAATTAGTACTATATAATATATATATATATAATATATACTATGATATATAATATATATATATATAGTATATATAATATAATATATAAATATAATACTATATAATATATATATATATATACTCGGACCACTGAGTGAAATCGACAGAGTTCTACATAATAATCAACAAGGTTAGGAGAATAGTTAAGAAATTCCAAAATCAAAGCACACATGAACCTGATAAAATTGCGATTAAAAGTCGGGTGGAGTGAAAATATAGAGAAAAAAAATAGAAGAATGAAGCGTGCTTCCAGACTTTCCGAGTAGAGTAATTTTGAAGGACCCTAGGGTCAATTTATGTCTAAAGGCATGGAGGGTCGACGAAAGAAAAAAAGCAATTAACATTAATTGAAAGTTAAGCTCAAAAAAAGCTCTTCAAGAGAATAGGATGCGATGCGGCCTAAATAGTTTCAGATGAAAGGATCCATTTAATAACTTACCAAATCGATGTATTGGAAAGTAGCAGTTCGGCTGGCCTAAAAAAGATTGGAGAAAATCAGCGAGAGAATTGAGTTTAAGATTGATGGAGACGAGAAAATAGTCCTAGGCTCCGCCCTTTCAAGGAAGAGATATCTGAGATGGAACAGCTCAGTTGTTGTTGATGCGCACCTCTCACACAATGAACATAGGAAACAATTAATAAAGAATAAGCAACTGTGACTAACGTTAGAAGTTACTAAAATTCCTCAGAAGTATACCTAGCTATGAAAGATTTATAAGAAGTATTGAGAACATAGAGAAAGGTTTGAGCTGCGGGGTTTTCGAAGATACTGTAGTTAGTGCCTGATGAGAGTTATGTCTGTGCTGATGATCTAATATCTAACATAGGAGAACAGATACAGAAATTGAATTTTCTCTGCTTTGAAAACAATTATATTTTCAACATTCACACTGCAAACTGTTCGAGAAAAAATCAAGAGATCATTTGTTTTAAGATCATCTTCCTAACATGAGCTAAATGATTTTAGGTAGAATTTTTTCAAAATGAAAAAGACGGTAAGTAAGACAGAAGATAGAGACTAGGCATTTTTGTCATTTATTCAGAAAGGTCTGAAGAATAGAGAGAAAGAATAGAAGTGTGTTTGAGGTTAGAATGTTTTTTTTCATTTTAATATGTATCTTTTTATATATTAAACTTTGCGAATACTTGTTAATACAGGAAAAACCTGTTTTCTCACCTAACAACCAAAGGCTTCAATGCGTGGTGAGGAACAGAATCGTTCTTTTTCACAATGTTACTGAACTTGTCACCGCGGTAGAAAATTGTCCAAGGACTGGGAACATCGATTGGGTTCTTCACTGGCACGTTGGAATAAATTTCGACATCTGCGCAGTTTATGAAGGTTTCTTGGTCTCCGCAGCCAACACTTTCCGACCCATTCATGCACTGTCCCCATGTGTTTCCTGGTATAATAATAATAATAATAATAATAATAATAATAATAATAATAATAATAATAATAATAATAATAATAATAATAATAATAATAATAATAATAATAATAATAATAATTATAATTGGATCATAATAATCATATATAATAATCAATAATAAACGTCATTGTGACCTTTTTCATTAATGTTCAAGTTCTCTTATTCAAAATTAACAGGCTGACGATGTAGTAAAATTCCCATTTTGCATTATTAAATCGTCAAAACAAATTTTTTGGATAGATTGGAGAGTTTCGGGAAGACCAGTGAAATTAAGAGCTATAAATGAAGTGATGGTACAATGGTTGAATAATCGTGTGAAGTTGAAATAATTTATACAAAATACGATTAGTTATATAATATGAGTCTAAAGAATTGTAGAATTTGCTAAAGAAATTCCATTTTGTTCTTTAATCAACTGGAAGCGTAAGTCTCCTTACTACAACGATCCGTGTGATTTATACTTAGTTATGTAAAAAAAATGGTCCCATAATATATGATCTTAGTACTTGAGTGTAAGACGTCACGTAAAGGTAGTTAAATTCTCAAAAAGATAGATAAATTTGTGAATTAGTAAAAAATTACAGAAACAAAATTATTACAATAGCCGAGATACATATACTGAAATTAGATCATCAAAGTTAGAAGATACAAAATACAAGAAACCGTTATGGGATGATGGTATTAAAACATCTTGGTTTATACTCCCGAGTTCCCAGTCCCCAGTTGGAAATAACTACTCTGTTCCAGGTTTTCCTTCTAACATGCAAGTACAGGTTTAAACAATAAAGGTTTCAACGTAGGAATAACGTTGGAGTTAAAATCGTTAAATATAGAATAGCGAAAATTTGTTTTTGTTATAAGAGTATATAGACATTAATATTTAGGTTTAACTAAAAGAAAAAATTTAAATCAAATGAAAATGATTCTTTCGTTGAGTTTAAAAATATCGTACAGTTAATTTCGAATTAATGATATTAATCCAACGATCAGTGTGACAAAATGCAACATAACATCGTTTTAGTAACTTAAAAAGAGAATTAACTCTTTCGCAATTCAAAATAACAAAACCAATTGTGGGTTTTTGTATTTTTCCAATATAATTATTCTAAGGAGCAAAAAAGTATTTACAATTAAGTACTGAACGGTACTGAACAGTAATGAGTTAATTTATTAATAGTATGTTCTTTGATTACATTTGATTTCTGATACTCCCTTTTATTTTAATTAACATTCAATCAGGTTAAAATAAAGAAAAGCCGTACTTTACGAGAGACTTTTTGTGTATAAAATATCCGAAAAATTTGAAAAAAAGAAAAGAAATATATATATATATATATATATATATATATAGTATATATAATATATAATATATATATATATATATAATATATATATATATATATATATATAATATATAAATATATATATATATAATATAATAATATATATAATATATATATATAAGATTATAATGCCGCTCCTTTATAAAAAAAAAAAAAAAATTCTTCCAATTTCATGAAACCCGAATACCTATTGGACGGCAATTCTCATTACAATGACATAGCTAATAGTAACGGAGAGGTTTAAAGGGTAATATAAAAATAACAACTGCAAATATGTCCATTGATGAACACCACTGTGACAGGTCATAATTCAGGACAGTTGGGGGGAAACCAGTCAAGGTAGAAAATGTTTTCGACCTTCTTATAGTTAATCTTTTTGGATAAACGAACTCAACAAGAGTTTCAAAGTAAAAGAAACTAATCCGGGCATGACTGATAAAAAATAACAGATTTCATTAAGTAATTTTACGTACTGATAGGGGGTTATATATAAAGAATATATATATATAATATACTAAATATATATATATAAAAAGCAAAAAAATATAAAATAATTATATATATATACTATATACTGATATATACTATATATAATTAATATTATAATATATATAAATTAATAAAAAAAAAACTTTATATACTAATCTAAGAAGTAAGAGAACCTTATTGCGTATACAATACGCTTTTAATTTAAAATATACTTAAATAGTATCTCTCATTCAGCTACTGGGCTACTTCTAATCATTTGCGTAGATAGTAGAAGATAACTATGAGTAGGTAGTCGATAGGTAGTATTCGTTGTAGATAAGATATATAAGTAGAAAGTAATCGTAGTAGATAGTAGATAATAATTCGTTAGAGATTAAGTACTTCAGCAGAGATAGAATAGTTTGCATCTTACTCTCTACTAGGATGAAGCAACTGAAAGATAAAAAAATAATTACCTATCGAGACACTCTTGAGTGACAGATTCTGTATGGGTCATTTAACGGACAATATTTTACCTCCATCCATCCTTTAGTGAATGGTTGTCCAAGGTCTGCCCACGATAGTGAATATTGTGAAAAAATTCATTATTATTATTTATTATTATTATTATTATAATATTATTATTATATATTATATTATTAATTATTATATATATTATTATTGATTAAATAATAAATAGCAAAGACAGAATGGCGGCTGCTGTACTAGTTTAATTTCTCTAGTATTTTCAACTAGCTTATGTTAAAATTTAAGATTAATATTATTATATGATTATTATTATTATTATTATTATTATATTTTATTATTATTATTATTATTATTATTATTATTATATATTATTATTATTATTATTATTATTTTTAATATATTGAAAAATAAGCAATCTTCCTTCACAAGAGCATTTCAAGCTCTCGACTAATATTTTAAATTTTTTATTATTATTAATATATTATTAAACAAATCTTCAAAGTTGAATCTTTCATTTAAATCAAAATTTTTTTTTATAAATATACTGGACCCCTTTTCAAGGAGGAGGAAAAAAATACTTGCTAAAATTATCGTCCCTAAATTATTGTTTGGGACTCCAAATGTTTCCCGTTTTATTTGTTGGGAAAGAAATCGAAAGAAATTTTTTACCAAATTGATAAAATTAAGAAATCAAAATTAAGTCGACAATATTAAGTTTGAAAAAAAAAGTTGACAAAAGTAAGAAATAAGATATAACAAAAAAAGCTGATTTTACTCTAATTTTGGGCAAGACCAAAGTTGTTTCTGGCGATCGCAAAGACTTCGTTTTCACTCTGAAAGAGGTAAGATGTAATAATTTTTATCCAAAAAAAGTTACAGTCCTTACCTGTCCTACGACGTATCGTCTTGCTATGATTCCATTTGCGAATATTCCGCGAGCTTCGTGTTCTCTCGGAACTTTCCGGCGAAAATCATCACCGCACACTCCGCACTTGCCCTTGTTCGTGTGGTAATGAACTAAAAGAATAGTATTCATAAATACCTTTTAACAGTTACTGGAAAATTAATAAAACGGTTTTTTTAAAATTCATTATTTAAAGATTACTTCTGAAATTCATAAACATTATATCGTCAAAATTATTTATTGCTCTCTAAATATTGAATTCTGTACGAATTTAAAAGTCACGTCTTCTCTCATCTCTCTCTCTTACTCTCATCTCTCTCTCTCTCTCTCTACTCTCCTCTCTCTCTTCTTCCTCTCTCTCTCTCTCTCTCTCTCTCTCTCTCTTACCTACGAAACCTCCACAGTAGAGCTCGTTATCATTGTAGTTGTCCCCAGAATTTTTAAACCCATAAACGCCACAAGGCAATTTCGGGCAGGCGGCTCCATAAAGTCTGCCGTGTCCATTAATCTCCATCCTAATATATAATATATATAATATATATATATATATATATATATATATTGATATATATATATATATATATATATAATAATATATAATATATAGATAATATTACTAATATATTATATAATATATATAATATATATATATATATTATATAACAGGTTCGCACCTCACGGGCATAGCCCTATTCAAGGAGAGGAACTTCTCTAGGTAATATCTACCTAGGGATCCGGACTGGGATCGAACCTGCATGCATGCGACGTCCGGTTCGCCTACATATTGAAAGCCCGGTTACGCGGTGTATATATAATAATATAATATATTAATATATCATATTTATATTATATATATATATATAATAGGATATATATAATATATATAATATATATATATATCTATATAAATATATATATAATATATATATAAATGGATTCGCTGAGATCTATCAAAAATTAAGCACCAACTGGCTCATATGACATTAACAGGATACAGAAATGACCAGAACGCTGGTTGTAAACTTTATTATGACAAATAACAACAAAGCATGAGCATAATTAGGAACAAGATTGTACATAGGTAAGATTGTTCGAGTTTCCCTCGCAATCCCATGTCGCCTGCGAATTGTGCTATATAACCGCCAATGCGTCTTCCTCCAAAGTGAACGTTTTAGCAAAGTGAAGGTCTCCTGCGGGATTTGGGGCGGGGCTTGATCGCGGATGGCCAGGGTCGGGGCGGATGGCGGCTTGGCACCGTCGTGGCGATGTCAATTATCTAGTTCTTTTCCGAATGTTCTAAACGGAAATCTGATCTAATACACAAAGCGCCTGGAGGGTTTCTGGAGATGGTGCCAGCTGTCACAACCATTGTTCAACAATGTCCTCACACAATTCAATTGAGGTTTAGGTTATAGAAGTTGCTGGCCAATTCCAATGTCCTAGATTTGGGTCACGTAGTAGGTGTATCAGTGAACGTATTGACCTTATTGCTCCTTGCAAGTGATCATGCATTAGGGCAAATTCGTCACCGATGAAGAGGGCAGTATGGCACGACATACAGGTCCAAGGATGTCTTGCAAATGGACCTGCGGCGGTTAGGAACCGCGCATCTAGGATCTCTCTG